>APFE030395044.1:217552-266108 GCA_000404065.3 Pinus taeda
TGGTGTTCTTTGATGTGACTGTCTACTTTTCTTGTTCATGCTCATTATTTATGGTATTGGTATGCAAAAATAATTCAAAGTATAAATAAGAAAGATTTAGATAATACTGATTCACCCCCCCTCTCAGTATTATTGTCGAACATTTGCTATGAAAGTCCTTGACACTTCTGTAGCAAAACGGTCCTCTCCGATGCTTATCTCATTACAAAAGTGTGTTGTTATATAACGGTTTGGTTGCAAATGATTGTTAGTGATGTTGAATGTATTGATTCATTATGCCTCTTGATTTCCTTGTCCTCCACTCCTTTTTATTCACTTTTACCTCTCCCTTTCCCTTTATACCATCTGATTTTATCAAAAAAGTTCACAAGTGTTGTCATAGATCAGGGTTTGTGTTGTCAAAACAGGTTTAGTCGTGGTCTAGGTGTTCTAAATTTGGTGTGTAGCTGAAAAGGAAGCAGCTCACAAGCCACTCTCAATGTGTTAGCAAGCATGGCCACTGGAAAACACTAGAAAGGAGGGGTTGTAGTGTGTTATGAGCCCACAGACATGAAACTGCTTGAATAAGACCCAACTTTTATACAATCATTTACCAACGTGGGGTGTATTTGATTTTGTCAAAAATTGTAGGGTTTTCATTAGCAAATCACCAAGGACTTCGCTATCAATTTCACAAGGGTTGGCATGAAGTTGGGCATCCTAACTTTGAATGTCTCTCGAGACACCATTGCTCATGCTACAGAAATCCCAAGGTCAAGGGAAACATGGTTTAAAGTTCAAAAGTTCCAGCTGCAAATTTGTGACGAATTCTTGAAGGAAGAACATCAAGGGATTGATATGACAGCGGATATCTGCAGAGCTTGTCTTAAAGAACATTATTCCAAGTTGTTGATGGTTATTCAAAAGAATTTTACATGTGAGGGAAGGTTCCATATGGTCTACCAATACCACTTCAGGTTGCTGCTCCACTTCACAGGTAAACAGTCCTTAGATAATCCTTTTTATCTCTTTTTAAAAGTTTAGGAAAGATGGATGACAAGGTGCAAGCTAAACCAGATGCAAGTAGCACCTCTGTTTTCCATCATTGTCTTATCAAATTGTTGTAGTTGAAGAGCTAAATAGATTGGAAAGGGATTGGCTTACTTTTTGTTCCTAAGTGGATATGAACTAGATGTTGCTACCCCCTCGAGAAAAACTCGAAAATCCAAATTTGCAACCCTTAGAATCGGGCAGCAACCTAGAGCAAAACAGCAGTCAGTGACAGAGCAACAACCTATAATTGAAGCTTCTACAAGTACTAAGAGGAGAATGACCAAAAGAAAGAACAAGAAAAGAGTGCAAAGAAGGGCAGATTGACTGAAATCCTAGAAGCTATAGACATTGAAGAAAGCCCAGTTGAGCAGCCTATAGAAGTGACCCCAACTGAAACTAAGAAGAAAAGTAAGAGAGCAAAGAAATTAGATTTTACTCAAGAAGAACATGGTTTCATTTTTAGATCAAGGAAACCTATCACAATATCAATGCAGCAAGTTGAGAAGATACCTGAAGCACCATTTAGAAAAACAGAGTTATCAAAGAAACTATCAAAGCAAAAGAAAGACAAGGAGATTGTTCCAAAAAAAAGCGAAATAGAAGTCCTACAAGAAGTGTTAAAGCAAATAGATTTCTATGATGAAATTGCAGACACGTCTAAGAAGATGATAAAATGGAATTTGCCTTTACACAAGATGTTGGAACATATGTATAAAAGAAATAGTTGGTTACAGGCAGATAGGAAAAGCCTACAAGGATAAGTTACAGCACTAGAAAGTCAAATTGAAATGATCTAGGTTGAACTCAAGAAGAGAAACCTCAATATTGTTGTTGAAGTGCAAACTATTCAATTTTTGTCTTTACTATACCTATTTCAGTTAACTCAACCATAAGCATAATCAGCATGACATTAGAAGTCATAAGGAGGCATTAAAATCATGGAAACCTGAAAAAATCAAAATTTTGGAACTTTCGTAGCAATTGCGCATAGAGAAGTCGAGTTTTTGCTACAAAATTGTTGTAGCATTCCATGGGGGTTAAGTATGGTCTAAATTTCAGAAAAGGTAATTCTAAAGGCACATGTTTAGCTCATAAACATCAACAAAGACCTCAAAACCAGCAGATGGAGGAAAAAGGTAGCATAGGAGTGTTTTTCAAAGTTTCTACCAAAGTTTGCTACGAAACCGCTGAAAACATTGTTTTGCTATGAAATCATGAACAAACTCTATTTTTCTGCCTTTTTGAATATTTTTGATATCAAACATCCAAGCTCCAGGTGGATTTCAATTGATAAAGGGTGTCCACATCATCATGATAAACTCCTATTTTTCAGCCTGCCAAGTCAACAAATAGCCACATCTACAAATTAGCCATCTCATCAAGAAAGTTAGCAAAAAGGGAAATTAAATTGATGTCTATCAATAGTTTGAAGGTTTAAACGTACTCCAACAAATCTAGCATGCAGTTGGCTTTGGTTATCTACATCAACAAAAAGTGGTTATGGTTTTAAAGCTAGTAGAGTCCTAGTTGAGTTCCAAATATTGTAAAACAGAAAATCCCTATGAGGACTATGTTAGTTAGAAGAAAAGTAGGAATACGTCTCTAGAATAATGGATCGAATTTGGCCTAGGTGGCAAGACATGTAAAGAGATTTTTCTCTATAAATAAGTAGGTTTTCAACTTTGAGAAGGGTTGATGAAGAATGTGAAGAACTGACCTTTTGTAATATTTTGATCCTTTAATAGAAAATTTGCAGCTACTCTGTTTATGTACCGGAGATTCATGTCATGGCTTTTATGGATTTTTATCATGTTGTTTCCAGTTCAACATAGTATCTTGATTACTTGGAAATCTTATCAAACTGCTCCAATTCCTTCATTTATTATGTGTGATTGTAGATGTTCATTTGTATCAGTTTAAAACCTATAGATGCCTCAGCTTCCATTAAACTTTGTTGTTTTCCATTTCTGTAATTTGACTCCATGCCCAATGGTAGCAGTCATCATATTTTTCTTCACCTACAAAATCACAAAAAGGGATCAGAGTTAGTCATCTAACTGTTTCAATTGTTTAAGAAGATTTGATAAATATTTGATTGAGCCCTCTCCAATTGGAAGGACTAACTTCCAATTCAAGTTCTCTGAAATAGTTACACTAGGTTAATGGTTGAAGCAGGCCAATTCTTTCTAGCCCGGTGATAACACAATGCACTCTCTTTGGCTCGACCATAAACTGACGACGAGTGTTGATCGTGAAACAAATGTATGGCCTTGTGTTTACTAGATACATGAGAGATCCAATGAGCTACCTATGTAAGATTGGGTCCACATCTGCATCCTCTAATGCATCTATATTCTTCTAGCTTTTAATCATAGGCGTGGACATGGGTCTATATTCCTACGTCCTAAACCTCTTCAGAATTTCGATTGTATATCTTACTTTCCCAAAGAATATCTCCCTATCCGTCTACCATACCTCCAGTCCTAGGAAGTAATGCATTAGTCCCAAGTCCTTCATCTCAAACTCAGTTGTCAAGTCCCTCTTGCAATCCTCTATGAGCCCTGATGACACTATCAAGAATAAACCATGCACATACAATACTAGGATAAAAGGCTCGCCATCAGATAGTAGAGGTTGGAATTTGCCTCACTCTTCACGAAGATCATTTGTTGCAAGTAGTTTTCAATTTGACCATACCATGCCCTAGGAGCTTGCTTGAGTTTGTATAGCGCCCTCTTCAACTTGAATCCATGTGTATCTCTCTCATGCATCTCAAATTCCTCTGGTTTTTCGATATACACTTCCTCCTCTATCACCCCATTCAAGAATGCAGTCTTGATGTCCATCTAATGAATTTGCCATCCCATCTATGTTGCTCGAGATATCACAGCCTTGATGGAAGTATATTTGGCCACTAGTGCAAAGCTCTCCTAATAATATATGCCTTCCTTCTGTGCATGCCCTTTGGCCACAAACCTTGCCTTATACTTCTCCATGCTGCCATCCATAGAATACTTGATCTTGTATATCCATCAAGAGTCTACAATTTCCCTGTCTACTTGTCTAGGCACGACCTCTCATACGTTATTAATCATGACGGAGTTGTACTCCTCCACCATGGAATCCTACCACACCTGTTGTTGTGCAACCTCATCATATTTGGAAGGTTTTATGCCAATAACCTCTATCAGCAATGCCTTGTACCTATTTGGTTGTTTGTTCTCTTTGATGCTCAATCTAAGAGCTCCCGCGAACTCTTGTGCATCCTTTAATTTCTGGTGCACCCTCTACTTCTTTTTCCACTAGTGGTGGTTGGAGCTTCCTGCTCCTGATCCTGCCTCTATTGCTCCATCTGTTGTGAACTCACATGACCTATTGCATCTAAGATAGTGCTCATGCTGGTAATTGTACTAGTACTATGTTGACCCTATGGTTGTCCCCATGGTTTTTTCTCAACCCTTGGAGCTTCTGCTAGCCCACTCTGAGTATGTGCTAGCAACTCACAAGATCTCTTGAAGGCTTCTCTATTAAAAATCCACAAAAAATTTGCTACTGCTTGAATGAATAAATTTGAAACTAACTTGTAACCAAAGACAAAACTTTCTCTACTTAATTTGCAGCGAAATCGTGACAGAAATAAACATGGTCACAGGATAGAAAAACACAAAAATTTATAGGGAACCTAATTAGGAAAACCCTTTGCTAGCTATAGAAATTTTATTGATAAAGATGAGAAAATAGAATTAGTTACAAGGAAAATTATTTCGCTAGAGAATAATGTTGTTCTCTCTGCTGACACTTAGCTGAAACCTACTTGCAACAAGGTTATCCTTAGCTCCTAACTCGTTCTCTCTATCGTCTTGTCTTGCCAACTCGTGGTCACAAAACAATGAATCAATTTTGTGCCTTTGTCCTCCTTATAAGCTTTTCGACCCATCTAAATTTGGAAAGTTTAATTTCAGAACTTTGACATGTGATTGACTATTTAATTGAGTCTAACTGACTCATGCAACTCATCCTAGCCACAAATAATCTTTGATACTAGTAACTTGTCCTTTTCCAAAGCTAACTTGCACTACGAGACAAATAACTAAGCCTCCCACTATTTGCATGAGTGAAACTGCTTCATGAACTCATCCTAATTTTTAGGAATTCGTCCTAACTTTTAGGAGCTTGCACATGCTAAGGAAAGATTGCTTGTGGTCACTTTGACTAAGGCATGAGTCAAAGAAGACCTTGCTACTATTTTCAACATTCTCCTCCTAGAACTTCACATCCCATCTCACAATGATCTTCCTGCTGCCAAGAATATAGATCTTGTATGCCTTGGACATTTCATTGTAGCCAACAAAATAGCCCTTCTCTGTAGTCTGATCCACTTTAGTGAATTTATCATCCAGCATATGACAGTATGTTATGCTTCCAAAGATCCTGAAGTGTCCAACATCTAGCTTCTTCCCTGTGAAGAGCTCATCTGGTGTTATCTTCCCCAACGCTTTGTGAGGAACCTTGTTTTGTATGTACATTTTTATGCTCGTGTCTCTAACAATCATTCTACTTTTCCACTATTCAACTTTATTTTGTTGTGGGTTGTATGGAGTTGTAGACTCTCTCGTAATGCCCTATGTACAAAACCCCATGAAGGCTCTATCTGTGTACTCACCTCCATTGTTCGTCCAAAGAAAATTGATCTTTTTACCAATCATGTTCTCCACAAGAGCCTTAAACTCTTGGAAGATACTGAAGACCTTGTCCTTTGTCTTTAGAAAATAGTCCAAGTTTTCTTTGAGAGGCCATCTGTGAAGGTCACGAAATACTTGTAACCCTTGACAGATCTAGTGATCAATGTGCCACAAATATTTGAGTGTATCAACTGAAGCACATCAATGGCTCTATTGTCACTCCTTGGGAACATTACCTTTCCAAATTTCCCAAGTACACACCCTCTACACATATCATTGTGTTTCGTTCTCAATTCTAGAATTCTTGTTACAATCTCCCTTAGTAACCTGAGTGTTCCATGATGTAACTGTCCCATCCTCATATGCCACAACTCTCTCTCGTCTTTACCACTACTATTGTTGTTAATCAGTGCCTTTGGAGAATCGAACTGCAACTTGTATAACTTATTGCTTCGAACCCCAATTTGTTTAAGCTTCTTCCAACTCTAGTGTTTGATCTACACATTCTGCCCCACGAAATAGGAATTATACCCCTTATCTTATAGTGCAGAAACTAAAATCAGGTTCATACCCAAACCTCGCACATGCAGCACATCTGTAACACTGATGTTCTTTCCTAACTCACTCTGAATGTTGATGGTAACTTCTCCCAATTGGCGTACACTTTGTTTTGTTTCCCATTTGTATATGGAAGTCCATCTCCTCTTCCTTATAACTCGAGAAATAGTATCTAACCCCCGTCATATGTGTTGATGCTCCATTGTCGATATACCAGAATCTTGTGGATGTGGACCTAAACAGGCAAGCTATGAGAGAAAATTCATCTTCCAATCTAGAAGACAAATCCTCAATGTATGTTGAAGTGGTTGTTTGCTTCCCCTTCTTATCCTTCTTTCGATTAGGACATTGGCTAACATAGTGTCCATGTTGACCGCAACTAAAATACTTGATTTTTGATAGGTCCTCCTTTCTTTCTCCTGTTGAGCCTTGTACCTTACTGGAACCCTTCTTCTCCTTCCTTTTTCTAGCTAGGGCAACATTTTTCTGCTCCACCTTTGGTGCCTTGTCACTTCTACTGATGCCATTGACCAAGCTGAGCCTAAGCTCCTCCTGAGTGAAGTCACTCCATAAGTGATCACATCCTAGAAGTGTGTCTCACCTAGAAGTCACTTGGATGCACATACTCCATTTCTTGGAAAACCCATTCAATGTTATGCACATTATCTTGTCTCCTACTGCAACTAACTCATCTCTGACAAGTCGAACTTTGGTGAGGTAGGAAGTCACATCTTCTCCTTTTTGCTACTTAATGGTCCTCGAATTTTCTTTGAGATTCATCTTCCTATTCTCTGAAGGACTTTGGTACAATTTTACTATGGTGTTCCACATCTACTTTGATGTGTCTTTCTCTGTGATATGTGGAACAATATGGTCCTTGACATTGTCAAAGATAATCCTCTTCCCTTTGGCATTCTCATTTTTATAGGTGGCCAGTTATTGTGGATCTATTGATACGAAAATCACATTCTCTGCATACTCCTTCAGTCCATACTCATCCAATAGGAATGGCCTTTTGGCTTTCCATGTGCCAAAGTTGGAGGCTCCGTCCAATCTATCCTGATCTCTCAAACCTGCTACAACCATCTCTGGAAATCTGTGAAACTCAAATAAACTGGAGAATAACTGAGGAATTCAAACCGGGTTAAAATCATCGACTTTCTCTTCTTGTGCCTTGTGTTGATTTACTCCTACAAACCCTTTGCGCTTAGATCAACTCTGATACCATGTGAAATTTCCTTAATTGCAACAACTAGAATTTAATCTTCTATATACTAGAGATTATTTGCCTTCACAAATTTAATTCGACGAATAACGATTAATTCACTACTACAATATTCACAAATAATTACAAGAAGAAATAATGCACACACAAAATTATTGACACCAAAATTTTTGGGCAATAGTCCCTATAAAAACCCCAATGTGGAGAAAACCAGTTCTGCATATGAAGGTTTTATGATTATTAATCTTCGGCAATTTGAGAAACACAACAAATGCTTGCCTCTCATGGTCAAAGCTCTGGAAAATAATATTCTCTTCACCTAATCGACCTAGAGATGCAAGAGTCTCCCTCTACAGATGAAGTTGGCATCCTTGTGCAACTCACACTCTTTCTAGCAACTCACACTGGTTCTGCAACTCGCATTAGCTACTCCAGAAATTCACACTACCTCCGAGTAACATAATTTGTTAGCAAATCGACCTTTGGTAACTCATCTGACCCACTCACTCTACCTCTGGACAATGTCTTCGGTAACTGGCTACTTAAAATGACCTCTTATGCCACTCGCATTGTTAAACTGGCAATTCACACTGCTAATATCAACCTCCTTTCTAGATAATGAAATCGATCTCCTTCCTGTCAATGGAAATTGGAAATCACTGAGAAATTCTTCTCCAGAAATCTTCTCCCAAACTCTCTGTTAAAACCTCATTACTGGTGTCTCCCTTTGCGCCCTTACTATCACTACAAATCACACTTCCTTAGTGATCTCCAAAGTCCCATCAATTTGCTCTTTATAATGTCTTGTTGAGCAATCAATGGCCACTATCTAATCTCAATCGATGGCTAAGATTATCTTGACCCCATCAAGTGACTTTTATGGAAGTCTCTAGAGCAAAGTCAATTTACCTATATTAATCCAATTTAATTAACTAGTTTTCCTAAGTTAGACTTAAGAAAATAATTAATAATTAGCTAATTAATCTAATTGAGATATTTTCTTGTGAAACCTTTTTTGGGTGTTGGATAAAATGTGTTCCTTAGCCTCAGAGACACCATGGATACTAGAACACTTTCCCATTGCTACCAAAAACTAACAACAACAATCCTACTACCTCTAACCTTCCACTTGTTTTCATGGCTAAAGAATGTGCTAACAACAAGAGGGAAGTTGTAATATCTTTGCCTTCAAATGATGATATGTACCTTTGCTTGATTAGCTTAGGTGGGCACAACAAATTGCAACAATAGGAAACAAGGTTAGATGATGCATACCATATGTTGGATCAAGTGCTAAGCCATTCAAGGATCACCTTTATACAATATTGGGACAAGTAGCATCACCTGATCTAGTTGGATGTGGACCTACGAGACTAAACATTCTGAGACTTGGAGGAAGGATAGAATGGATTGCACATTTGGGTCCACTTAGGTATGGAGTATGGTGTAAGGCACCTTAGAAGAAGAAAACAACAAGGCACCTCGCACCTATTGAAAGAAGATGTGACCATTCTGCAAAGGCATTCAAGATTCAAGTAGGAATCATTCATTCATCAAGTTAACAAGGAGTTCTAAGGTCTAAGGGTTGGAACAACGAACAACTTAGACATTAGCTATCTAATCTACTAAAGAGACCCGATCTATAGAAGGAAAACTCATGGGTGCTTCAAGGATTAGACTATGCAAGCATTGTGGCAATGCTATAGTCCCTTGAATTACTTGTACATTTGTAAAAGTGTCAGAGGAGGCTTGGTCAAACTTCCTTCATGTACTTCTGTATAATTCTTCATAATAATAAGTCAAGGCATCCCCCTTGAGTGCCACCCATACTTCTGCATTGAGGTTTCTTTATTTGGATGAATGTTACTGTTTTTTGCAACGTTTTGTTTGGTTAAGTATTAATGAATATAAGCCAAGTGTTAACAATATTCTTGGGATGTTTTAAGGTCACGGTTGGGCATGTGCCTAGTTGTTACAAGAATCTGGTTGTAGAATTGACACATTGTAGCTTAAGGCATAGTTATGGGCAAGGCACTAAGTGAAAAGGCATACTTTGGTCATGGTGGGCAGAAGTTGATCAAGCCCTTGTGGCCAAGGTAAGGCACATAACTAAGGATGACAAAAAGAAAAAATCTGGGCAAGACCCTTAGGTTTGTGATAGTCTCTTCACTCCCAATTTATAGATTGAACAAAAACTCACACAATTAATCATGCACAATGGTAGCCAAAAGAAATTGGTCTCTTCGCAATTGGTCAACTCATCTAGCATTCTAGCACCCTGCACCCTGAGCCTTATCATCTGGGATGGGTTAAAGAAGCAAGTTCATTAATGCTTATCAGCCAATAAAAGATTATCATTTTTTCTATTGGACCTTTCATTGATAAATTGATAGAGATGTTATACCATTGGATCTAGTGTAATGTACTGCTTAGCATTCCGTATTAACATGGTTGCAACATAGCCTATGATGGCTTTTACAATACCTTTTCAAAGCACAAAGTCCACAAACTTAGATCATCTTCTCTCACTTATTTTCCATCTAGATGATTGTTATCCTAGTCAATTTCCATTAGTTTGGAACTTTTAATATGCTTCCGTGTTTATTCCTCCTAACTTGTAACAACCCACTTGACAGTTCTCACACTTCAATGGTGAGCTGCACATTCAAGCACCAAGTCAAAAACTCCAGTACTCTTATCATATTTTAGACAATGCTTCATTCACCTCAACCGTAAACTAGATTGAGCTACATCTTTATAAGATCAAAATTCTTTGCAGTTCCCATCAACTTCAGGATATATAGGTCAATTCTCTTGCACATGTGCTTCAGGACTACAACATGTTCCATGCTTGCTACATGCACTCACTTCAAAAGATGCTCTTTCCAACCTTCTCCCAACATCCACATGGTTCAATCCAACAAACACATTACATAACTCTTGCAGTTTATTATGTCCTTCGCTGGAAAGTGTGTACAATCCTCAAAATTTGGGGACAATTTCCTCTCACCAAGGAGGAAAGGGTAAGAATTAGTGCTATTTCTTAGTGGACTAATTCCAAATATGTACTCTATTTGTGCTTTTGTACTTTATATATATAGTGCACAGCAAATCCAATTCGACAATCTCCTTTTGTACTTCATTCTTCTTTCTGAATCATTTAACAATGATGGTGAAGCTATAAGAAATATTGGAGTGACCCATGATCTTCCAATAGCCCAGACTTCGCATTGCAATATACGGAAGATTCAGCAACCTATGGAAACCCATAATCTAATTCTCACTTCTAATTACTAGAACCTGCGACTTACAAACTGAACACCTCTGTCATTAATAGAAGAAGTGATTTTGACACTTGTTCCTGTGAGCAAACACAGAAAATGCATGATTGTGTTGCAGGCTATGACAAAGCCATTTGGAATGTGAAAGTAAACCATACATACCTCAAACCCATTTTACCCATTACCGTTCATATATCAATCTAATTTACTATTAAGGCATATTACATGTCCCTAGAGGCCCGGGCCTTATAATTAGGTGTTTAGGAGATAACCAGCCTTTTAGTTTGTTAAGAGAGCCAAATCTGCATATGTATATAGAATAATGAAATATAATTACTAATTTATTTGAAGTTTCCCAATTGATCACAAAAGGCGTAGAGCACTCCAAGAAGCATAGATATGACATTGTGAGACAAACCATATTGATCTATTAAAGATCTTCCCATCATTTTTACAAAGATAAAAGCATCATAAATAGGTTGCAATAAATTACCAAGAATAGAGTAACAAATCATAGAGCAGTGGGTCTGTTAAGGCACACATACCTTGATATATAAGATTCTCATTACAAAGCAATTCTTCTATTCACACACAGGACTAGATGGTCTAAGCCATCATGAAAACGACATACCAGAGTGATGTCTTCACATTCACAACTTTGATAAGCATAATTTGATTACAAAGTCTAACACCATCTCTCTGAAATTCTATTATTGCGTACAAAAAAAATGAATGTAACTCCTCTGAGTGTAACTGACAACATACTCAGCTAGACTTAAGACTGTCCATTCTGACACTACAATGCAGGGAGGAATGCAGAAGAGCAATTGCCAAGCAACATAGACACTGCATTCTCAATGACCAGCCAAACTGTTTCCTCCTGCACAGAAGAACTGATCTCTTACTCTGGAAAAACACATGGAATAGTAATTATATTCAAACCAGCTAAAAGAGAGAATTCAAGCAATAGAATAAGACTTCTCAGCAGAAACCAATGGGCATATTCAGTTCTGGTAGTAACAAAAACCAAAAAACTAAACAGGTAATAACACTCTGCTGATCCTCTCCTCTCACTGTCACAGTTTTCAGATGGACAACAAGACTTGCATCTGCAGAAAATCCTTCACATTTTATAAACGTCAATATGGTGGTGTCTGCAGCATCTAGTTGATCTGACCTCTATAAGTCTTCTTATCTGCATCACCTAAATACCATGTTCATATGCAGGGGTACGACCAATAATAACAGTGTTTTACCTGTTGTCTTCACTTTGGTAAAAAAGATAAAAAAGACTAACGGTATAGAACTCGGGTGTAAAATCACTAGGCTATAGGCACAATAAAAATGACATCCAAAAATTCAGGGTTATCTACATTGCGGTTGTTGCAACAGATGGGAGGAACTGAAGTTCTTTCATCTGTTTCAAAAATAAATCAGTCAAGGCTTCTAAGCTAAGGTTTTCTGCTATTGAATCTCCCCACCATCAGAAGGATGTTCTCTTACTTCCATTAAAGTGGAACTCAAAGCATTAGATGAATCTTCGTTTTTCTCAAATTCTGATTCATGTTCTTTTCTTGAGGCACCTTCTGCAACAGTAGGTGGGATATCTCTATGCATATCCATCACTAGAGGAGAATCTAGTTTAATTGATTCAACATTTTCAGTGGACTGCTCAGAGGGACCAACTTGAACCTCCTCATGCTTGTTGGTAAATGTTTCTACAATATCTTCATTAGTTGCTGCTTTGATTTCCTCTTTAGACTCCACCTCAAGAAAGGTCGGTTCCTCTAGTCTTTTGAGAGACCATATGCCTGATGCAGAAGAGCCTGAATCATCAGATGTTTGTCCCGTTTCTTTATGCACAAGGTATTCCTTTTCTGTTGAAGAAACTTCTGCAATGCCATGTCTGCCTGGCTCCTTCGCAACTACATTCTCAATAGCAGATTCAATTTCCTCAATGGACTTGACTTCAGGCATGGTGAGCCCACCCTGGTTTTCAGATATACTTGCTTCTTCATGTTTACTGCTCAGTTCCTTCACAATGACATCCTCAATAGCTGAATCAATTTCCTCAATGGACTTGACTTCAAGCATGGTGAGCCCACCCTGGTTTTCGGATATACTTGCTTCTTCATGTTCACTGCTCAGTTCCTTTGCAATGACATCCTCAATAACTGAATCAATTTCCTCAATGGACTTGACTTCAAGCATGGTGAGTCCGTCCTGCTTTTCAGACATACTTGATTCTTCTTGTTTACTGCTCACTTCCTTCGCAATAACATCCTCAAAAGCTGATTCGATTTCCTCAATGGACTTGACTTCAAGAATAGTAAGTCCATCCTGGTTTTTGTATATACTTTCTTCTTCATTTTTACTGCTCCATTCCTTTGCATTGACATCCTCAATATCTGATTCCATTTCTTCGATGGACTTCACTGGTTCAATTTCCTCAACAGACTTGAGTTCAAGCATCGTGGGCCCATCCTGGTTTTCAGATACACTTTCTTCTTCAAGTTTACCGCTCAGTTCCCTCACATCGACACCCTCAATGGCTGATTCAATATCCACAATGGCCTTGGCTTCAAGCATGGTGAGTCCATCCTGGTTTTCAGATATACCTGCTTCTTGTTTATTGCCCAATTCTTTTGCAATCACATCCTCAATAGCAGATTCAATTTCTTCTTTTGACTTAACTTCTAGCATGATCAGGCTCTCCTGATTGGATGGCTCTTCATTTTCCCCCTGTTTTGGCTCTTCTGTTTCAGAAGCAGCCACTTCTTCAATTGTGGGTAAACTATCCCTATGTATGTGGATCACTGGTTGAAAATCCCGTTCAACTGCTTCAACCATTTCAGCTGATTCTTGATAAGCCTCTGGAGAACCAACTTGCTTACTAGCCAATTCTTCTTTCATAAAATCCCTAGATACTGATTCAGTTTCCTCAGATGTGAGAAAACTTGGATCATCAAAGAGCTTTTCAAATTTCTCATCCTTCGATTCTTGTTCTTCTGCTAAAGCAGTTTCTCCTTTGATTTCCATTTCTGGGCTAGGATCTAAATCAATCAGATCACCTGTCTCGGCCAGTTGTTCAGAAAATTTTGGAGACTCAGCTTGGACTGCCTCATGCGTAGATGATAATTCCTCTGGAATAATTTTGGACTCGATCTCCTTTGACGTAGAAGATATTGAACCATCACATGTTTCTTCTATTCTCTCCTGATGTTTTTCAGCAACAGTAGGCACATTGTTTCTTGGCATCTCCACTGTTGGATGAGCATCTTGATCAAATGCAGCAACTTTTTCCGTCATTGACTCAATTTCCTCTGATGTGGAAGAGCTAGAATCATAAGATGGCTGTTGACTTTTCTCCCCCACGAATTGATGTTCCTCTGTTGAACCAACTTCTTCAATAGTGGATACAATTTCTCTGTGCACCTCAATGTCAGGAGGAGATCCTAGTTCAGATGCAACGGCATTTTCAGTAAGATTTTCATAACCTTTAGGAGACGTGACATCCATTTCATCAAGCTTAGTGGTTGGCTCTTCTGCGGTAGCTTCTGTTGACATAGATACAATGTCATCTGATGACGGAGAACTTGAATTATAGTTTGTCTCTAATTTTTCCTCTGATTTTGATTGCTCTTCTTGTATTAAAGCAACTTCAGCAGCAGTATCTATGCTCCTTTCTTGTATTAAAGCAACTTCAGCAGCAGTATCTATGCTCCTTTCTTGCATATCTAACTCAAAAGGAGAATCTAAACTAACCACATCAGTGGTATCAATAGAGTGTGCAGAATGCTTTGGAGAATCATCCTTACTTTCTTCATGCATATATGGAGTGCCCTCTTCAAAAACATTTCTGGACACTGATTCAATTTCCTTAATAGAACTCACTTCAATATTAGTCTGTTCTTCCTGTGGCAATAAATCTGTCTGTAGATGCTCAATTATGTGACTATTTGAACTCTTAGCTACTAATTCAATGGGATTCTCTTTGCTTACCTCATCAACCTGAATTTTGGGTGTGTCCTCATGTCCTGCAACAGATTGAACTTCATGATGGATATCACGGCTTGTTGAATCAAGATGTACTTCAAATGGGATATCTTTGCCATCTGATTCATACTGGGCTTCAAGTGGATGATCTGCTGAACGAGCCTGGATTTCAAGTGATTCCTTTGCTAATGCCTCTCCAGACAAACCAATCTCCAGTAAATTTTCCTCATCTATAAATGAAGCTCTCTCTTCCACGTAAAAGTCTATAAGGCTCTCTTCCTGAGCTCCTTTAGGATGTCGGACATGGCGGCGAGCAATGACCCTTTCTTCTAGTCGTGTTCTCTCCTTCTCTGACAGCCCCAGATCCCTAAGATTTTTCTCATCGTCTTCAGTCCATGTGAAGCCAAAATCAGCATGTGAATCATCCTCCTCTTCCTCCTCCTCTTCCTCCTCCTCTTCCTCGTGTACATGAGATGGTGCTTCATGCTCATCGGCAAATTCAATTAGATCTTGAGGAGCCATCTCCCTTGGAGAAAATTCTTCCTTGTTAATTCCTGATGTCTCTCCAACGTCACTGTCACTTAGAGAATATGTCCTCGACGGCTCAAAGTCTAAGAGTGGATGGAGTTCATCAAACATAGGACCGAGATCACCCAATGAAGCATCTGGTGAGGAACTCTCTGCAGCATCTGAACTAGAACCTGAAGAACTACGATGATGTCCAATCCTTTTCCAGGAGGGTTGAAAGGATAATGAGTAGAAATCCTCCAGAGCAGCCACGGGGGCATTTTCTTCTTCTTTATCTGAAACCTGAACTTCAGCATGAGCCTTATCAACCTCACCATCCAAGCCTTGTGATTTTGGAATGCCTTCAGAGGAATCGACTTCCAAAATTCTTGAACCAGAGACTTCTTCATGGAATTCTGCAGATGAGGAGCTTGGATGCCCAAGCAGAGGCATTTCTTCTTCGACTTCAATTTCCTTCGTGGGTATCTGCGAAGTTCCCTCAATCACAGTGTCTCTATCACTGAAGTGGACTGATTTCATACGATTCAGCACTGGGGCTTCTTCCTTTTCATCATCAGATTGTATTTCCTGCTCTTCTGAATCTTCCAAGGCTGTTTTTTCTTCTGTTCTCTCTGATTTTTCCTCTCCATAAGCCATGCTTTCAGCTTCCTCTTCCACGCTCCTCTCAACAATATTTATGGATTCAGAAACGGTCGCTGCTGGTCCTTTGACCTCAATTTCTGTGACTCCTTCCTCTCCCTTCTTCTGGGAAGGTATGAAATCCATACTTCTACTATTTATATCACCTTTGATTTGATCTTTGCCATCATCCAGCTCCTCCACATTGTATTGCTCTTCCTCCTCTTCGATCGTTTCAACAACCTCTGTCCTTCTTCCCAGAAGATTCTCTGCATCAATATATCTTCTGGTAGAGAAATCATCAATACCTTCTTCGAATCTTCGCTTCGACACCTTTGTGACAGAAACCTCTGGAACAACAGGATCAGAATCATAATCTCTGTTCTCAAATTCTGAAAGATCATCATCGGCTGCTTCCTCAATCTCATTCTTCTTTTTCTCATCATCATCCTCATGCGCTTCACTTGACACTTTCACATCTTCTTCCTCTTCATCTACATCATCAATCTGAGGTATGTGAGGTTGCCCAAGGCTGAGCAGTATTCCCAGCAACAGGGCAGTAGAGATAAGCACAGGTGAAGAGGACACCAGAAAGAAAAAGAGCCAAGGATGAACAACATACAATAGCCCAAAACAAAAGAGCAGAGATGAGATTATCGGATGTTTGCGAGCAAATCTGTAACAAAACACTGAAAATATAATGATACCATTCTTGACAACACGAGCTAATTTTTTTGAATTTGATGCCAAACAGGCTGCCTTATTTGAATCCAATGCCAAGCGGGCTGTTTTCTTTGAATTCAAAGCCATATTTCCTCTCGGATCAACTTCTACCAATAACACGGATGTTGAATTCCAATGCCACCCTAGTCCTGTTAGTTTCACCTTCACCTAAAACTAATTTCTATGAGGAATATTGCCCTCTGCAACTTTAAAAACACAGTTGCCTCAATTCCAGACACAAGAAAATTTGCCCAAATGCTGAGAAACGCCAATAAGCAAAACAACAACTTACACCAAAACCTCCGATCCTTTGGCTGCACTTCTGTCCGATCCTGGCTGCAGCAAAACTAATCCCACCGCGCAGATAAGATCATAAATAATTTGGATCAATCTCCAATAAGAGAGAAAACTAAATTCCACAACACCAAATTACAGATATATGTCTGTTACAGATATATGTCTGTCTGTATGTATGTCTTCAGCAGATTTTGCATGGACGGTCAAGAAACTGGGTTTGCGTGTGGGCCAAGAGCATTTATGCATTGAAGTGGCTGAGATCATTTACAATTCTACAATATCATCATCCTCAATATAGGACATCACATGGCCATGACCAACTATATTGAAAAAAAAAAATTGCAAAAGCTGCCAGAGAACGAAAACCTTTTAAGCAAGTTAAGGCATCATGCATGTGGACCCATTAATAGCAATGGGACCTTTTACAGCTCAAAAGATTAACAATTCTAATCCTGTGGGGAGATGGAGACTCTGACAATAAGTGTAAACAAGAAGCCTAATTATTCCTCCTCCTCCTGCAATTATGATGCCATAAAATATAAAATTCTTTCGGTCACAGCAACTACCTGCCTTCTCTTTCTGTGTGAAAATCTTGTTGGATTCCCTTGCTTTGCTTTACTTTCTGATCCATTCCTTTCTTACCTGTAATTCCACAAGCCCTCACTGAAAAGCGCCCTGGGCGACGGTTTGCCTCATTGGCCTGACAGGGAGAAAGTGAGAAATTTCAAAGTCAGGTAGGTATGGTCAGCTGGCGCATAAAGGAGCAACTTGGAAAATTATTCTCTGTGGGGCTTTAAGCAAATTGGTTCTCAAATCATGCTCAATAAGATTAGGGCAACTAATAATCAGGCGATTATATGGTCAAGTGGTCAGGCGATTATATGGTCTAGTGGTTAGGATTGATGTCACTATTTAAATTATAATAAATAGAATAAAATCCAATTTATATAATATTAAAATACCATCAATAAATAAAATATATGATTTTTGTGTATTATAAAAAGTTGGAGTAATTTAAAAAAAAAAACAAAAACCCACGATATCGCTTTTTTTAAAAGAAAATGGGAATATAATGTTTTATAGCGGGAATATAATGATTTCTATTTATTTATTTAATTTTAAACTCATTGTTGTATTAAATTGGTGAATGAGATTTTTTTATTTATGGGATTTATTTCATCGAGTAATTTATTTTAATTTTTTTTGGTTTTGAACATGTGATTTTGAAGGAGGAAATACATGCTCTTAACTATTAGGCTCATTCAAATTGTATTTGGGACATATAAGTATTGACTTACATTTCGGACTTGTAAACATTGACTTACATTTGGGACTTGTATTTCCTTACTTCTTCGAAATTTAAATTAAAAGAAAAAAAGATAAATTGTTTAATTAATTATTGTGTTAATTATTTTTTATTATTATTTAGTTATTTGTAAATTTTAAATTTTGTTAATTAAAAAATTATATTATTTTGTTAATTAAAAAATTATATATTTTGTTAATGGGAAATTATATTAAAAGAAATATAGTTTGAAATTTGTTTTGTGATTTATGTATATATAAGTGAATTAAAATTAATTTTTATATTTTTATAATTCAATTCAATTTTTTTATGGATGATGGTGAGGAATAATTGAATTAAAATTAATTTTATGTTTTTTTTAATAATTTCAATTCAATTGTTATAGATGATTGTGAGGAAAATGGCTATCTTATCCAGTTAAATTAAATTTTACAAATAATATAATAAATTTTAACTTTAAATTTTATTATTAAATTTTAATAAAAAAATTAGATTACATATTTTATTTATATATATATAATATTTCAAATCACCAAAGTTCCACCCAAAATTCGTAGTATTTCCATAAATATAAGCGTCGTATGACGAGAAAATTTGGTCGGCAGGGTCGGCAACCGCCTGGTCCCACCAGTCGGGGCCACGAAACCTCGGTAAGTTTAAAGATGATCATATTCCTGAGTGGACAAAGGTTACCATGTAATGGAGTTTAGCGTTTGTTTTTTTGGAAAGATTATTTGGTTGGTAAGATTTATAAAGTTATTGGTTGGTAAGATTTATTTGCTTTAAGATGCAGTATTGTTAATAGCTTTTTTTGCTTTAAGATGTAGTATTGTTAATAGTTTTTTTTATTCTTAATGTATATTTGATATTTTTATTTTTATATTAAAATGTATTGTTCTGCTTAGTTTTATTAATATGATTGGATTTTGAAGTTTTTGTTCAGGTTTTTTTAATAGGATTATAATTGGTCAATATTTACAATTTATGATAATATGATAATAATTTGAATTAGTCAATGTTTACAATTTATGATAATCAATAGAAGATACTAAAAAATATTTTTGTGAAAATTAGTGTGGTTCATGTTGGGTGGTGTGATTTCAAGGGATTTTGACTATTTAGATGTTTTTTTATGGTTATTTTTAAACCACAAATTAGTTTCACAAGTCACAAACAGAGTATTTTCACAAGTCACAAACAGACTACTTCGAAAAAAAACATAGTGTTTTATATATGAGAGAAAATTTTAAAAAAAATATTTGGTTTTCATGGGACTTATAATTTTAAAAGTTACTTCTATATTCTAAAAATATGAATACAAACATTCCAAAATCACCACAATTTTAATGATTTAAGAGGCTAAGAAGGTTGGAATCGTAATAAACATTTTGAAATTATGATTTATTTTGCATAATACATAATAATAAATATTTTGAAATTATGATTTATTTTGCATAATACATAAAGTAATTAAGGGAAAGTACTTCTTATTTTTTAAATGTCATAGAAGATAATATATATTTTTTTGTTGTTAAGTGTTTCAAAATAATCTTTAAAACATTTTTTTAGTTATTTATATTTTAAAATCAATTATTAAAATTAATCAAATTTAGGTGCAAATAATATCATGTAAATATTTATTATGTATATAAATTTATTTGTTGCATACATCCAACACATATATTTAAAATTTTATTTATTTATCTAGGTGAGGGATAAGCTAGAGGCATTTATATTCATATTATACAAAAATATGTACAATCATAATTTCATGTGACTTGTCATACTATAAACTAGGTCACGAAGGGTTAAAAAATATCATCATTATTTTCTTTGTCGAAGCAAAATTGTAATTAGTTATTATAAGTATGTCCTATGTTACTAGTGGAATATATTCTAACAGTAAAACATAAAAGACATTAGCAATACAAATTTATAAAATAAAGGAAAACATTAGTAACCTATTGCTAAAAAATGAAAGTGAAGTAAGTTGAATTAGCCTCATAGGCTTGGCATATTAGATGTCTAGGCATCTTTGCTTATATGTCAGATTCAATTGTAGGATCCTCTTTAATAATAATGGGGTTGGAAGGAATTCCTTGTGAATTAAGAATTTCCCAACATCATTTGAATTCTCCTTGTTACTATCTTGCAACTCACACACCTCAATTCTAACACCTAACCCTAATCTAAAGATCAATTTAAACTTCTTATCCATAAGCCCATGTTTGGTGAGGATGACTTGATTTTATGTGTCTTTGTCATCCATAACCCAAGCAATAAAGGCTTTGGTAAGCCAATAAAATTCAATCATTATGAATATGTTGGTGTCCCAAATTTTAGAAAACCCAAAGTCTAATATCCAACCTTTATTTTTTGCTTCAATCTAACCCTTGGGGAATTGTTTCCTTTCTTTTTGAAAACATGTTCCACAACAACAATATCTTCTTTGACTATAGCTTGAAATTCTTGTGAAAGAAACTTTCAGTATTAAAAGTTTCCTTTTTAGCCTTGATTAATTTATGGGTAGGGTTGTTGAGGTTTAGGTTTTGGGATGTAAATTTGGATTTTCCTCAAGTTCTTCTTTTATTAGGCTCAAGGCTATTTATAAGAATGGATTCACCATGTTTATTAAAGTGAGTGCTAGCAAAAGGGTGATGAAAATGCGAGGGTCTGTTAAATGAAAGTTTATAGTCTAAGGGATAGAAGGCGAGGGAAGGTGAAAGGTGGTGAAAGAAATCCTAAGTAGAACCTTATCCTAGGTTGAATATTCTGAGATTACATGAATAAAAAAAGCCAAGACAATAGGTGCTCAGAACAAACCATGAATGACTTCTAACTATAGACTATAGTGCATGATAGACCAATTCTTCCCAAAGGCAAACCCTCTTGGAGTGGCTTATGATATTTATATATGGTGAAAGAAAAGAAAATAGATAAAACAAGGCATTAAATAAGCAAAAACATCAAACTAAGACTGAAATGATGGAGGAGACAAACAACTAGAGTAAAACTAGAACAAACCCCCAAAGCTATGATTTGAGCTAGATAGTGAAGAGGAGGGCTAGATCATGAAGTTATGAAGTCTCCCAGGTGACCCTGATTCAGCCTTAACTTCTTCTTCCTGAATCAAAATAAGAAGTATTGACCATAATACATTCATAATTGTTGTTGTGTTCATTGTTTCCAAATCATTATTGCTAGAGCCTCCCTCTAAACATGGTGGAATCACCATGAATGCTCTAATCATTTCCCTCTCCATGTCCCTCTACTTAAATCAACCACGTGCCATTAAGATGAATTTCTCTCCCTTTACCCATATTTTCATCCACTAAAAAACACCATTAGATCGAAGTAACACATCCACCTATCACATCATTTAAATATATTTAAGAACACATTTTTATATAAATAAATAAATAAAAATATTTAAAAATTTAATGTTAATGAATTATCAGTTGATGATTTTATAACATAACAAATCATTTAAATATATTTAAGAACACATTTTTTTTGGTAAGCTTTGTCAAAGATTTCCATTAATGCTAAAATATGTTACATTGGTAATTGATCATAGTTTCCCAAAAACACGCTAGGAGTTCATAACTTCAACCAAGGGTAACCAACAAACACCATTACTGCTATTGAAATCTAGGATACAAAATTTTCATTGTGCCAAAGACAAAGCTACCCTTACATACTAATTGTATTTGTGCATTGATTCCTTAAGAGTTTTACAAAATTTAAGAAGAAACATATAAAAGTTAGAGAATAATAAAACAAGCCTACTAATGTGATGTCAACCATAGGATAACATCCAAAGGGTATCTAGAAAACCAAACATGAACTGAGTCACAAGGGTTGGAAAATTGAAAGTGGAAACTATTAATCTAATTTTCCTTATCTTTAATAATTGCTTGTGAACTTATTAGCTTTTTTGTGTTCTTTTAGTTAGATATTTCATCAAACAAATATTAAGAACATAAACTGCAACAATAGAGGACATGGTTCATTTATGTAATGTAAAGGAGGTTGCCCCCTCGAAGCGGCTGAATTCTAAGGCGTGGATCTCTCTTTTCTATCTTTTTGTGAGCTGGTTTCATAACATACAAAGACTCAAACCCTAGACTGGTATTTCCCCTTCCTCAAGTCCCTCATTGATTTTGTACCAACCAGCTTCAATACTGCAACTTCAACCTACTAGCTTCAATACTGCAACGCGTGCTTCAACTCAATTCTCCAACTTCGATCTTGCAAGTTCTTTGGGAACCCTAATCCAACCTCCTTTAGAGACCTACCTATAGTAAGATTGTTCTTACAAGGTCAGAAAGGTCAATATACTATATCCCAACTACAAGATTTTTCACTTCATCCTCCTGCAACTTCGACCTCCTTCTACAACACCAAAAACCCTAGAAATTCGCGTGTGTGAGAGAGATAAAGCCCAAAACTAAGGTATTTGTCCTTCTTTCTTCTGTTAGAACTTCACTCTCCTTCTTCCATCTTCCCAGCTACAGATCAAACTCTTCCTTGATAAATCGAACTTGTGAATTGAGTGTGTCCCAAATGGGGTTGAACTGGTCCTTTATATAGCCTTCTCAAGGGTCGAATTCTCTCCTTTAGGCCGAATTGATGTTCCCAGGGTTGACTTGTACTTTGGAGCTTCCAGGACATTCTAAACTAAAAAATAATTCATTTTATGATATATTTTTTCTTGGAAGAGTCTTATAAAACTTGAGGCAAAGGAGTCAACATCACATTTTCACAAGAAGAGTCGGATTGATAAATCATAATGTAAGCATCATCATCATGACTAGCATTGTATTTGAGGCCTAACTAGACAAGCTCTTCTTTAATCAAGATCATTATATCGGGAGGCTTTACATCTGATACTGCACTACCTATACAAGGTGCATACCCCATCTGGATGTCTACAAGGTATGTCCCTTTAAGACTATTCTTATCTTGGATCTCCAATCTCGAGTCCTCAAAGAATATTGGTCCTCTTCAACCACTCTTTCTTGGATACCTTTCACATCCTCAAAGAGTGTTGGTCCCTTTCCTTTCTTGGATGTTATATCCTCAAGGAAACCACAGATGCTTATCCAATCCTCTTTCATTCTCTCTTCATCACCTAGAGAGGAAAATTTACATGTGATGTCCAACATCACTCCCTCCCAACCAGAGAGGACATCCCTACTCTCCTTTAATATTGAGAATAAAACCTTAATCCTATACAAGGAGACTCCTTTACTCCCTCTCAAATCTAGAGGATTTTCCATACTTCCTTCCTAATTTGGAAGTCATCATCACAAGCCTTACAACTTTTCTTCATAAGAGAATCAACTACCAATTCTTCATAGCTATCCAACTCCCTCTTTCCTCTACATCATCGAGCTTTCTTTCTTTTAAAGTATCATGGAGCCACCTTCTCTCTTCAATGATAGGATCCATGCCAATATTCTTGCTCATCACTTTCTTCTTCGATATGAAGGCATTACATTGAGCCCTTCCAAATTTCAAGTTGGACATAACTTCTTCTTGAAAGTGATCTTCCTTTTACCTCCAGATTGTCTTCTTGCACCGCTACCTTTCAATCCCAAGATGTCCATATCTTGACTTCACAGTTTCCAAGTACTAGATATCGAGCTTCCTTTAATATCCTTCATCCACACAATTGAACTTACCTCAACTACCATCATATATTCTTGCAACATTCTTCCAGGTAGTAAAATAATATGTTAAATAGATAACTAATAATAATGAAAATCAGACTTACCTCATCATGATGACCTTCTCGTTTCATCAACATCCTCCTAGCCCATATCCATATGAATCTTCCTTCATACATCAGAGCTCCCAAGGATCCAACTTGATTATTAAGTTATAAAATTTATTTCGGAGACTACACAAGATGCTAATCATTATTTTACATATTCTAGGGAAAGTCTTAATCTTTTATACATGCTTAAGTAATTCAAATCCTATTCTTTTCAAGCATCATTTAGCCATATACTTACACATGTTTTATGACCAACTTTCTTTCCACAAGATTATACAAATATGTATCTTATCCAAAGTTTTTATATCCAACATGCATTCTTATGCTTTCATCTGATCATCTAGCTATCCATATATCTCACAAAGAGCCTGCATCCTAACCCATTGCATTATTTCATCCCTTTACCAATATTGATTCCACATTACATGGAATGTCTACTCACCTTTTACATAGTGCTTATTCCAAGAAACTTTCATAATTATGATTATTTTGTGATCATGATGATCAATTTAATCAAGATGACTTCCTTTAACATAATGTTAGATAGGTGATCAATATGAAAAATGGTATATCTATCCATCTATCTAGATGATCTCTACATAACAACTTAATCATGTAAAATTCTATACATGATACTATCATATGCTTCTTTTTATGATGTTAAGAAAAACATATTATTCTAAAGGAAAGATTAAACTTCACAGAGAACCTGATAGTCAATGAACCTTCTTTAGTAGTAAAGATCCTTCACTTCTTCCTACTTTTATTTATTCTCAAGTTCCTCTAGTGCCTTGGCTATATGAGCTTCAATCGTTTTCTTTCTCTTATTTTTTATAGGCTTGGGTTGTCCCTCATCTAGTGTCCAAATTCATTGCACTTGAAGCATTGAACCTTGGAAATGTCTTTCTTCTTGGACTTACCAAACTTTCCCTTCTTCAGCTTCTTAACTCAGGATAGAAAGGATTAATATTGTTCATCTTATCCAATATCATCCTTGACCTTGATCCTCGATTCTTCCAATATGCACTGTACCCACAACTCATCAAAGGGAGTTGAATCCTTCTTGGAGTAGATGTTTGTTGCAAAGTTTCTCCATTCTGGTGGCCGCAATGCATTTAGTACACAGATGGGTACTTCTGAATCAGTAATAGGTTCCTTGAGTCCTTACAGATGGTCTCTTAGTAGAGGGACTCTCATGATAAAGGATGCCACATACTCATCCTTTTATTTCTTCATTCTATACAAATTGTTCCTCAATGACATATTTTGTCATATTGTAATTACCAAGTACAAATTCACTAGTTTGTCATACATAGTCTTGGAAGTCTTCAAATTTGCAACAAATGGAACAAGAGAATATTTGATGGATTCTACTATGATATTTTTTTCCCTCAGTTCCCCTTTCTTGTATTGTGTTAGTTCTTGTGTCTTATCTTTCTCAAGTTCAGTAATTTCCCCAGTAACATATCCCATTACTTCTTGTTTTGTGAGTATCAAGTCAATTATTTTCTTTTATGCTAAATAGTTTGATGCCCCAACAAGATTATTTCTCTCCTTGTAAAAATAACCCATATGACTTGAAGATTCAAACATTATATAATAATATGATACTTAATAGAGATCAAGATTCTCCTTGATGATGTCTTCAACCTTCTTTGATGCCTTCAAAATTCTTGTAGAGCCTTCAACAATAACTTCCAAGATCCTTGATGCATTCTTCAGAGATGTCTTCCAAATAGATCTTCTTCCAGAGAGAGAGAGAGATCAACAATATTCTTGAAGTCTTCCTTTCATATTTTTCCTTAGATGCAAGCTTGATGTAGACTTGATATCCTTTAATTTAGAAACCCTACTTCTAGGTGAGTCTTCAATCTTTCTCTAAGTCTTCTTCTTTACTATTTACTTGAGGGTTTCCTTTTTTCCTTCCCTTGACAAGTACCTCCTTCTAGCGTCCTTGCAGCTTCCTTCCTTGTTCACCTTAGCTCTGATAACATGTTGGAAAATGGAAAGTGGTAGCTATTAATCCAATTTTCCTTATCTTTAATATTTGCTTGTGAACTTATTAGCTTTATTGTGTTCTTTTAGTTATATCTTTCATCAAATAAATATTAAGAACATAAATTACAACAATAGAGCACATAGATATTAAGCTCTCATCTAGGGAAAAACCCCTCTAAGGGGGGAATAAAAAAATCTTCTCTTCTTAGAATCTACTTCAAATGAGATACAAAGACCCAAACCCTAGACTGGTCCTTCTCCTAGTACCAAGTCATCCATTCCTCTAGTACCTCCTTAATTTTTTACCAACTAAGTTCAATATTGCAACTTCGGCCTCCAGTGTTAGGGTCCCACCCTAACGCCCTTATTTATGTAGTAGGATTGAGTCACATTTATAGTTAAGTAAAGAGTCAATAAACCCCATATTAATAATTGTAAGTGGTTAAGCCACATTTATGACTGGACCACAGTTAGTTGCAAATGGGCCATGGTATTAAATAGATGGTATTAATAAGAACCATGGTATTGCTCCATGGTATTGCATGTATGAGTCATATATAAAGGATAGAGACTCCCTGCGAGGAGCATCATGTCTTATTTTGTAATCAAGCTCTACTCTATTGGAGGTTGCCCCCTCGAAGAGGCAAGTGAACATTGCTTTCTGAATAATAAAATACTTGCTGTTATTTCTCACTGTTCTATGTCCTGGGTATATTTCTACACATATTTGGTATTCTTGTATCATCTTGCAGGTTAGGAGCATAACAAGTGGTATCAGAGCGCTTTCCAGGGCCGGTGGAATCTCCATTTCTTAGCAAAAAAAAAAAATTGGCTAGAGACGTTTTTCGGTGTCTTTAAACCACGGGATTTGTCGTTGAGTGCATAAACCTGCGGATTTGGGGAGGCATGCACGTAGGAAATAAAAGAGGTGGTCACGCTTGTTGGACTCCCTTGTAACCCTTGTGGGTACCCCTTCGAGTAGTAGCGCATTAGACAGAACCGCGCATGGGCTGTCTTCCAAGTACCCTCTGGGTATGTCAGAAGCCCCCTAGCTCCCTTGAAACCTCGCCATGGATAAACCATCAGTCGTCTTGCTGCTACAGTACACCGAGAATAGCATTGAAGAGATTACTCGCCCGTACGATAGGGTAGTCGGATTGTATGGCTAAGGGTATTATTGATCCTCCTTAGTTAGTGCCCTGAAAAATTGGGCCGAGTACTACTATCAGACCCTTATGTATACTGTGATCTATAACACCTAACACTCCTCGAGACCATAGTTCCCTTTTCTATCTCTGGATCACGCATAATCTCTACTAGATCAGATCTCGCAAGTGGGGTTTTGCAGCAGTAGCAACAGTACTTAGTCCCGCAGTTCATATTTATCAGAACAGGCATTCAGATCTAT
Organism: Pinus taeda; assembly: GCA_000404065.3. Lineage (NCBI taxonomy): Eukaryota > Viridiplantae > Streptophyta > Pinopsida > Pinales > Pinaceae > Pinus > Pinus taeda. The sequence continues at coordinate 244,987 of APFE030395044.1, forward strand.
TAGATCCATCAGATCCACAGCAGCAATTTGTTCCGCCGTTCAGATCTATCCTATCAGCCATTCAGATCTCTCAGATCCACCAGATCTGCCATCCAGATCTGAGTAGTTGTGTGGGTTCCTATACCAGGGCGTGATTTTCGCAGGACTTTTGGCAGCATTGACATTTCGGGGATTCGGCTACTGCAATATTCCTAAGCAAGGAGTAAAACTCCGTTAGGAGTTTTCGGAGAAAAAAAAAGTCTGAGACCCCCCGAGGCGCTTATTAGTGACTTAGCCCATAAGAATCAGGATGACGAGCTGAGCAAGGTGGTATCATTCAATTGTTAGTGCCAAAAAAAAATTGGGTGGTCCCAAATTTCAAGTACATTGGGCCGGTGCATGGTAGAAACTAGAGCTCAACTTATGGCCAATGAGAATATCGACAAACTTGAAACATCCTTGAAAGACATCGAAGACCAGCGGGCGAAAATAACTACAACACTCTCTATGGGCAAGGCAGAAGCCCACAAGGAGGCATATATTGGCAATGAACACAATGAGAGTGAGTCTAGCCACTCTCTTCACCTCTGGGACACCACCAAGAATCTCGTATGCGACCACCCAAGCTGGATATGCATAAATTTGATGGCTCTTACCCGGCATCATGAATAGCACAAATGGAGCAACATTTCAATCTGAATTACATCTTGGATAATGCCACTCAGCTTATGGTGCGGAGCATGTACTTGGACAACGAAAGATGGCAATGGTGGCAATGGCATCAACGTTTCTATGGAAGGCCCTTCACTTGGGACACATTCAAAATATCTCTTATGGATTGCTTTGACCATGACTCTGCATTTTTGGGTCGTCTCACTAAGCTCAGACAGACTGGAACAATGGTGTTATAGACATATTTGGGCACTACAACCCCAATCACATATGTCCATAAACCAAGGGCTTCTGAGTCCCTAAAAGTGTTGTTTCATTCCCTAAAGGAACAAGGTCAGCTGATTACATCATCTCCCAGAAGTTCTCCACAAAAAACTACTCAGAACTGGTCAAAACTGGACCATACAGACTGCCCAGGGCAGAGGGTGCGATGTATCTCACCTTCTCAGTGTAAAAAGTGTGATGCATACTGGAAAGCCCTTGTGTAGGGTGCGATGGGCGAGAGTAAACAAATGGCATAGACAGTTTGCAAGGTGGATGATCATGGAATCTTCCAGAAACTTCTCCTGTGACACTTGCCTCTCTGAATTCGCCCAGGGATGAGTAAGAGATCATCAATCTCCAAGTGGAATCAAGAACTATCATAGAAGACACTAATCAAAATCCCAGAAGCTAACTCACCCCCCTGCAATCATCTATATATGGATCCCTCATCCTAGAGATCCAGAGGCTGGAATATTGTATCTTGTAAGGAAGTGTTGTTGGTTTCCTAGTGCAATATCATAGTGTTGGGTGATCTAAGCTTTTCATGAGGTGAAGAAGGGTTTTCATGCTGGGAGGATGACGCTAGGTCAGATCAATGGGTTGTAATCCTCTCTTATAACCTCTATATCAATAAAGCTATTCGAGTTTTCCTCCACATTCTTGTATGTTAGCTGATATATGCATGTATGTGGTCAATAGATATCTAGTCCTATATTGTTTATGACTGTAGATCTCTGCACTTTGAAGGTATTATGTTGCTTTGACTTTACAGGTACTCTTTGAAACGGAGTGGTCAAGGGAAGAGCGGCAAACATCTGTCAAAGAGGAGAAGGAACAAGCGGAGAACCAAGCGAAAGATCAAGGTTGGTATTCTTTGCTCCTCTCCTATCTACTTCTCATAAAGGAAAGCGAAAGTAACTTTAATATGTTTGTTTCTAAGATAGATACCCATCTTAGTGGGACTAGCAGCTTTGCATAGACACTAGATTTCCTGATAACAAGTGATGAATATATTACAGCCTTTGAAGCCTTAGATTTCCGTACTTTAGGTCTATAAGATGAGTTCTACATGGAATGTTTTATCAGTGGTCTTAAAGAGGCCATACAAGCTCACGTCTGACTGCACCACCCTCCCAAATGGTTGGAGGCTTACAAGGTAGCTCGTGAAGTTGAACGTGCGTTAGTGGCCCAATCCACTCGCCCAAATTTCACGCCAAGGGTCGCCCCCCACAAGCTCACAGAACTACCCAAACACTTAAGGTTCAAAAGGTGTCACCTACAGAAATGGAAGAAAGAAGAAAGCAGGGATTATGTTACTACTGTGATGAAAAATACTCCCCAAGTCATAAATGCAAGGAGCCCAAATTTTTTCAAGTTGATGCTACTGATCACATCTCATTGGAGGAAGCCCCACCACTTGAGGAACCCGAGGAGGAAGAAGAGGACAACCAGATGACAATGTCCCTGAAGAACCAGTTATTTCGATGCATGCTTTGGCAGGGATTTCTTCGCCTCAAACTCTCAAAATTAGAGGTTTTATTAAGCATCGCCCAGTAGTAGTCTTGATTGATAGTGGAAGTACACATAATTTTATCCATCAAAGAGTCGCGGAAGCAGTGCATTGTTTTGTACGAGTAGTTTCTGACTTCCAAGTCCAAATTGCAGATGGGGGAACAATGAAATGTGACGGCCGTTGTCAAAATTTCAAAATTCAAATGGGGCATTATCAGTTAAAGACCCACATGTTTGCCACACACATGGGAGGGTACGACATTGTCCTCAGTGCTGAATGGCTTCGCACACTTGGCCCAATCACAATGGATTTCCAGGAGTTATATATGAGCTTTAAGCAGAACAAACACACACATACCCTCCGCGAACTCCAGGTGGGAGCTCCCTCTATCATCAACTCACATAGGATGGAAAAATTGTTAAAAGAGGGCCATCATGGAGTTATATCTCAATTTAATGCCATCCAAGCCTTCGAACCCAATTCTCTTCCAATTCATCCTAAGATACAACAGATTTTAAATAACCATCTGCCAGTCTTTGACAAACCTCATGAGCTTCCACCCTCGAGAGGGGAACATGATCATAGCATCACTTTGGTCCTAGGGGCCCAACCACCAAATGTGCACCCATATAGATATTCGTTCACCCAAAATAATGAAATAGAAAAAAAAATCAAGGAACTTTTGGAAGCAGGTGTCATTCGTCCCAGCATTAGTCCTTATTCATCATTGGTTGTCATGGTGCTCAAGAAACATGTGGAATGGCGTATGTGTCCAGACTTCAGGGTCCTCAATAAGTTGACAATAAAAGATAAATTTCCCATCCCGGTTGTTGATGATTTGTTGGATGAACTAAATGGGGCTCAATTCTTCACTAAGCTTGATCTTCGCTCAAGCTACCACCAAATTCGCATGAAAGAAGTCGACATTCCAAAGACTGCTTTCAAAACTCATGAAGGCCATTATGAGTTCCTGGTCATGCCATTCGGTCTTTGTAATGCCTCATCTACTTTTCAGAGCCTTATGAACCACCTACACAAACCATATCTCAGAAAATTTGTCCTTGTTTTCTTTGATGACATCCTCATCTGCAGTCGCACTTGCGACTGCCGCACATCTTCAGTATGTAGATCTGCTCTTGCAATTGCTTTGTGAGCATAAATTATTTGTTAAGATGTCCAAGTGTTCTTTTGGCATGTAAGAAGTTGATTTTTGGGTCACATTGTGGGGCGTGAAGGTGTCAGGGTGGACCCCAAAAAGATCCAGGCAATGCAAGATTGGCCTCAACCTAAGACCTTGAAGAGCCTGAGAGGATTTTTGGGTCTCACGGGCTACTATTGCAAATTTGTCCGCAATTATGGTCGCATTGTGAAGCCCCTCACTCAACTCCTTAAGAAAAATTCATTCCTCTGGAATGATGAAGCACAACAGGCCTTTACATCTCTCAAAAATGCCATGTGTTCCACTCCAGTCTTAGCACTATCCGACTTCACCAAATCTTTTGTCATTGAATGTGATGCTTCGGGTACGGGTATTGGGGTGGTCTTAATGCAGGAAGGTTGACCCTTGGCCTTCACAAGCCAACAAATAAGTGGGAAGAATCTGGGACAATCTACCTATGAGAAGGAGATGATGGCCATCTTACATGCAGTAGATACCTGGTGACTTACTTATTGGGGCGATGTTTCCAAATCCGCACAAACCATCAAAGTCTTAAATATTTTTTGGAGAAATGCCTATCCTCACCACAACAAAATAAATGGCTCGCCAAAATGCTGGGATATGATTATGAGATCATTTACGAGAAAGGGCGCGAAAATATTGTAGCAGATGCATTATCTCGCCAATTTGAGGAGGAAAGTACCCTGCTTGCAATTTCCCTTCCCATTCCAAAATGGATTGAAGAGGCTCGCAGGTAATGGTTTTCACATCCCTGGCTCTCCCAACTCATTACTCAATTTCAGGCGGATCCAAATCCCACCAAGGGCTACTCGTGGCAAGATGAGATTCTTCGCTACAAGGATAGAGTCATAATATCACCAACATCCACCCTCAAAAGCCACTATTTGGCAGAGTTGCACTCATCCCCCACTGCAGGACATTCAAGCTTTTAGAAGATGTATGCTCGCACTAGAAGACCATTTTTTTGGACAGGCATGAAAAAGGACATTCTTACTTTTGTAGCGGAATGCGATGTCTATCAGTGCCACAAAGGGGAGACAGTCAAAGCACCAGGCACATTACAACCATTGCCCATCCCGGCATCAATATGGACGGAGGTTTCTACGGATTTCATTACAGGTCTTCCAAATTCAGGAAACAAGTCAGTCATCATGGTGGATGTGGAGAGACTTTCTAAGTATGCTCATTTTTGTGCCCTACCCCACCCTTTTACACCGACTTTTGTCACTCAATCTTTCATGGATCAGATCTTCAAATTGCATGGCATGCCCACTTCTATTGTGTCTGATAGTGACCCAATCTTCACTAGTAATTTTTGGCATGAACTCTTCAGGCTAAAAGGTACCCAACTAAAACTCAGTACTTCCTATCATCCACAAATGGATGGTCAAACTGAAGCAGTCAAAAAATGTCTGGAAACCTAACTTAGGTGTTTCACTTTAGAAAAGCAACATCTTTGGGTACAGTGGTTACCTCTAGCTAAATGGTGGTATAACACCAACTATCATGCCACCACCAAAGTGACTCCCTATGAAGCAATTTATGGTCAACTCCCTCCTTCCCCTACTTCTTATATCAAGGGGTGCTCAAAGGAACAAGCAGTGGATCAACTCCTACAGAACCGCACAACCATGCTCGCCCATCTTAGAGAGAATCTTCATCAAGCTCAAAACTGCATGAAGCAATAGGTAGATCAAAATCACTTAGAATGCCAATTTCAAGAAGGGGATCAGGTATTTTTGAGGCTGCAACCATATAAGCAAACATCACTCAAAGACAAGGGTTGTCAGAAACTATCTCCAAAATTCTACAAACTGTATCAAGTACTTCAACACATTGGAGAAGTCGCTTACAAGCTAGCTTTGCCATCCACTGCAAAAATCCATCCAGTTTTCCATGTCTCATGCCTCAAGAAAGTGATTGGGAACAATTGCAGAATTCAAACTAGTTTCTACCTGAATTGGATAAGAGGTCAATCTGGCTCCAACCTGGAAAAGGGTCCTAGACACATGGAAAGGCACCTGCATCGCCCATCATGTCAAGGAAGTCCTCGTCAAGTGGAAAAGACACCTCTTCGGAAGATGCAACCTGGGAACCACCACTATTCTTCAGAGTTTCCGCAACTTCAGCCTTGAGACAAGGCTATTCTTATGGGGGAGGGCATGTTAGGGTCCCACCCTAACCCCCTTATTTATGTAGTAGGATCGAGTCATAGTTATAGTTAAGTAAAGAGTCAATAAAGCCCATATTAATAATTGTAAGTGGTTAAGATCTCATGCAAGAATGGGACCTACTAGATATAAAACCAGTCACAGGCACATTCACCTGGTCAAATAAGAGAGTGGGGCTGGGATATATAGCAGCAAGACTTGATCGTTTTCTTGTCCAAAGCTCCTTCCTTCTCTTGGGGCTGGAGGCTAGAATGTGCATTCTCCAAAGCAGTGTCTCAGACCATAAGCCTATCAGCCTAGAACTGATTCCTTCTAAGGATCTAGGGCTTATACCTTTCAGGTTTAGCTCCCTATGGATCAAAGAGACAAATTTCTTGCAAAAGATTAGAGAATGCTGGAAAGATCCAATCAAGGGATCTCCATTCTTTGTATGGGAGGAAAAACTTCATAGGGTTAAAAAGATGCTGAAGGGCTGGGTAAAGACCTTGCCTAACCCTGCAAAATAATAATAATAATAATAATAAATAATAAATAAATAATAATAATAAATAAATAATAAATATTCAAAAAGAACTGGAAATTCAGCACCTTCATCTGGAAGTTGCCGAAATCACCAAAGAAGAGCTAGATAAGGAATACCAGCTGCAAAAAAATTCCATAGGGCATGCCTGGCAGAAGAGGAATTTTGGAGGCTTAAGTTAAGGAGTCTATGGCTCAACGCTGGAGATCAGAATTCCTCCCTTTTCATAAGCAGGCCCAAGCTAGAAAATGTCATAACAGTATTTAGAAATTAAAAATGAGGAGATCACCATAAAAGACTTCGTCAGCATTAAGAAGGCTGCATCAAATCACTTTGAAAAAATGTACACTGAAGTTGGGGGGACCACCCAAAATGGCAAAATATTAGACGATGTCCCCAAGCTCATCACTGCAAAAATGAATCAGATTTTAGAAAATAAAATTTCTACAATTGAAGTCAAAGAAGCGCTCTTTGCAATGGAACCCGACAAAGCTCCGGTCCCAATGGATTCACACCCAAGTTTCTTCAAACATGTTGGAAGATAGTGGAGAAGGACTTTATGAAAATGATTCAAAAATCCCAAGAATGCCAGAAAATTGGGGGCTGCACAAACTCAGCTTTCCTCGCCCTTATTCCCAAAGAAAAAGGCGCTAACTCCTTTAATAGATTCCGCCCAATATCCTTATGCAACATTGGATACAAAGTGATCACTAAAGTCATAGCAAACAGATTGAAGAAAATCCTCCCTCAAGTCATCTCGAAGAATCAAGGCGGCTTTATACAAGGCAGGCAGTTGGTAGACAACTTCATCTTGGTCCAAGAGGCAATCCACTCGAGTCAACGCCGTAAAGAACAAGGTATGGTCATTAAACTTAACCTAGCTAATGCATTTGATTGTGTTAGACATAAATTTCTATTTGATGTAATGCATAAACTGGGATTTGGACAAAATTTCATCAAATGGATCAAAGCTTGTATCTCCGAACCCTGGATTTCCCCTCTTGTGAATGGCAGGGCTGCAAATTTATTTAAAGCATCTAGAGGACTGAGGCAGGGGTGCCCCCTGTCACCTCTCCTCTTTGTGTTTCAAGCCTCAGTCCTTAGTTTTCACTTAAACAAGAAACAACAAGACCAAGAGATAGCTGGATTATGTATAGCAAGAGGGACCAAAAGCATCAACCATGCACTCTTTGCAGATGATACTCTTCTCCTTGGGGCTGCTTCTCAACTGATGTCAAGGAAATTCAAAGAGGTTCTGGAAGACTACTACCAAGCTTCGAGCAGTGAATTAAATAGGGGTAAGTGCCATACTTATTGCTAGAATGTTTCAGTAGGTGCTGCTAGCGCCATAGCCAGATGTCTGGGCTTTGCAGCTTCAGCATCTTAGACTTCCTTCAAATACCTCGGGCTACCTATCTTCTACAAGAGAGCTACAAGCAAGGATTGGCTCCCACATATTGAAAAAATCAAATCCAAAATGCAGGCCTGGGGGACATCTTGGCTCAACTTGGCCGGGAAATCAGTGCTAATTAAATCAATGTTGAGCATCTTGCCTCTCTTCAACTTTTATGTTCTTTTGGCACCAAGGGGAATCATTAAAAACATAGAGGAGCTAATCAGAAAATTCCTTTGGAAAGGAGGCAAGAATAATGAGAAAAGGCTCTCCTTAGTAAACTGGGAAATTGTCTCAAGGCCGCTACAGAAAGGAGGACTAAATTTTAAAGATCTAAACATTTAAAATTTAGCAATGGGAGCAAAAATGATTTGGAAGATTATAGCACCAAAGCCTGGTTGGGCTCAGTTGGTGTTGTGGAAGAAATACTTCAGAGGCCAGAGACTCAGGTGTTTGGAACAGCAAAAAGAACATCTTAGATCCCCTCTCAGCAATCTTATCTCCAAAGTCGGGCCACTTATAAGAGATAATGCCTATTGGATACCCGGGAATGGTAAAATTATCAGAATTTGGGAGGATAATATTATGAACAGACCTCCACTTGTGAATTCGAGTCTAAAGAGAGAGCTGAAGACGTGGATGGACGAAGCCAACATAAAATCGCTATGGGATATTTCGACTTGGCACGGTGATAGTTGGGCAGGCTGGAGAACGCCCAATATCCCAGCTGCGTGGTTGTCTGAATACATCAAGTTGCTTCAGTTACTCCATGGAGCTGCCCCTACACACACAAAAAATAAGGACTCGAGAGGTTGTGGAGAAAAGCAGTTCAGTTATTCGGTGGCACAAGCTATGCCAAAATTAGGGAGAGACCCCATGTTCCCCCCAATCTGGCGCGTTGGAACAACATCTAGAATTTCTCCACTATTCCAAAGATTGATTTCTTCTGCTGGATGTTATGCCATCAAAAAATCCTAACAGAAGATAGGCTGCAAAAAAGGGGTTTCCTCGGACCATCAAGATGCGCTCTCTACAAAGAAAATTCCGAATCTGCTGTCCACATTTCTCTGAATTGCAAATTTACAGTCCAAGTTTGGCAAGAGCTCCTTGGTACGTGAAAATCGATGCCCATCCTCCCTCACATTGTTCCGAATTTGTTTGATGGGTGGTTAGCAAGAAACCCAGGCCTAGGTCCAAAAAACAAGATTGTCAAACTTGCTTGGACTGCCCTGCCCAAATTTATTAGTTGGCAAACCTGATTGGAGAGAAACAGAAGGATCTTCAGAGATAAGGAACAGAACTACAAGGTAGTTGCAAATACAGTTAAAGAACAACTAAATGAGTGGTTGAGTGATAAAAAGGATGACACAAATCTAAGCCAAGATGACATTGAGTTTGGAGCCGCTCTCAATCTAAACTTCCAAAAGTCAACTATTCCTCTCATATGCCTTAAAGACTGGCAAATAAGGAAAAAAGGAGAAGATTTTCAAGCTTGGTTATCCAATCAAGCTCTTCCCTCCTTGTTCTTTGACGAGGCAGAGAAGGGAAATCCAGGAAGAGCTGGAGCAGGAGACATAATTATAAATCCTAAAGATTCTTCCACCCACAGGTTTACATGGGGTCTAGGCCACACCACTAGCATCCAAGCTAAAGTCATGGCGTTGTTCCAAGGGATCAAAATGCTTAAGGCACTGGAGCTCACAGAAGCAACTGTATTGGGAGATTCACAAGTCATTATCAACGCTATGGTGACCAAAACAAATCTGGTAGATCTTAGGCTGGCTAGGACAATCTCAAGAATTAAAGGCATGATCAAATCCCTAAAGCTAGAATTCTTCCATGTCCTGAGAACCAACAACAAAGAAGCAGATGTAGAAGCAAATAAGGCAGCATAGTTAGATGTTGGAACTATACTTAGAGACAGTGAAGCCTCATGGGACCCAATCCCTTAAAAATTCGCTATGTTCTACCGTCTTTTGCTAAAGCAATTCGTTTGTATACATAAGCTTGGGAAATCAACTGGAAAAGGCCAAGTAAAAAATTATAAAAAAATGAGATTCACAAGTGGGTGTGCCATGCTCAGCTGGTTGGAGAGATTCCAAGAAACCAATCTCAACTTTTGTAACCAAATCTATGGCATTTTTCCATTTAGTCAATGAAAGCTCCATACCCGTTTCTGTTAAAAAGAAAAAAAAAATTGTAAGTGGTTAAGTCACATTTAATGACGGGACCATAGTTAGTTGCAAATGGGCCATGGTATTAGATAGATGGTATTAATAAGAACCATGGTATTGCTCCATGGTATTGCATGTATGAGTCATATATAAAGGATAGAGACTCCCTGCAAAGATAATCGTGTCTTATTTTGTAATTGAGCTCTGCTCTATTGGAGGTTGCCCCCTCGAAGAGGCAAGTGAACATTGCTTTTTGAATAATAAAATACTTGCTGTTATTTCTCACTATTCTATGTCCTGGGTATATTTCTGCGCATATTTGGTATTCTTGTATCATCTTGCGGGTTAAGAGCATAACACCCAGCTTCAATACTGAAACTCGTATTGCAACTCGTACTACAACTTGATTATGCAACTTTATTCTTGCAGCTTCTTTGGGAACCCTAATCCAACCTCCTTTAGAGACCTACTTAGAGAAAGATTGTTCTTCCAAGGTCAGTGAGTTCAATATAGGGTTTCCTCCCTTCTAAATACAATATTTTGCACTTCATCCTCCTGCAATTTGGACCTACATCTTCACCCTCCTTCTATAGCACCAGAAACCCTAGAAACTCACACATGTGAGAGAGATAGAGCCCAAAACCAACGCATTTTGTCCTTCTTTCTTATCTTAGACCTTTTCTCTCCTTCTTATAACTTCCCAACTATATATCAAACTCTTTCTTTATAGATCAAACTTGTGAAGTGAGTGTGTCCCAAATGAGGTCGAACTGCTCCTTTATATAGCCTTCTCAATGGGTCGAATTCGCTCCTTTAGGCTGACTTGTTGTTCCTAGGGCCAACTTGTACTTTGGAGCTTATAGGACTTTCTAGAATAAAAAATAGTTTCTTTTACAAATATATTTTTACCCGGAAGGGTCTTATAAACATGATGTTGACTCCTTTGAGTTAAGACAATGAATCCTAATACCTAACAAACCCTAGAAGCACAAAGAACATGCTTTTACCTAGAATACCATCAATAATGAGTAAGGAACCCATGATTTAATAATAATAACTTTTCTTTTCTTTTTCTTGTTTGTTACATATTGAAATGAGTACAACAATTATGAAAATTAAAACTAGTTACATTTTCAACAACAAGGTGCCATGTAGAACTACGTTTGGAAACAAAAAAAAGAGAATTGAACTATGTGTCATAGTGCTATGCTGAGAACCCATTGTGATTATGCGTGCAAGACCATGAAACATCCAATAATTGAGACAAGTACTTAAGGCATCGGAGACCATTAGTCAGAAATGATGATCGGAGAGAGGGGAGAGGATTTAGCCTGACATTAGAGAAATTTTGAGGTATAAAATGGGCCTCCTAAGGAATACTATAAAATAATAGCGGAAATAATAAAATAAGATTCGATTACTTCATCAAAATTTGGAGGGAAAAAAGAAAAACTATTTTTTCAACTCGTATTTTCAACTTATCTCCCCATAATTTAACTCAAATTTCAAATGAGTGGACTCATTGGATGCGAAATTTAATTCCTCATCCAAGGAGTACCCATGTTGCATACTTTTGATGGACCATACTACACGAAAAAATGAGAAATACATGAAAAGTGTGATATTGCAATCAAACTTTTCATATGTTTCTCATTTTTCGTGTTTCAAGGTCCATCAAAAGTATGCAATGTGGGTACTCCTTGGATGAGGAATTAAATTCTGCATCCAACGAGTGCTCCAATATGAAACTTGAGTAAAATTGTGCCGAGATAAGTTGAAAAAACGAGATGAAAAAATAATTTATTATTTTTTTATTATTCTATCTGTTTACCTTTTTACCTTTTTACTCCAAAAATGGTGAATCATCCCCCATGGTTGACATCATCATCTTGAATCTTATTGGTTCTTATAAAGTTGATTTTGGTTGTAAATTTTTGTTTTGAGGCCCAATTTTTACCTCAAAATTTGTCTAATGGGAGAGCTGCCAACATGAGCATTAATAACTGCCAATGCTTCATGCAACTCATTAGACTCGGTACCTGAATTAAGATACAATAAACCGCTTCACAATCGTTAGTATGACTGTGATGTCATCCCAGTTGTAGCAAAGGACCCATAGAATTCTCTTGAGATCCTCTTGTCTTGTAAACAATTTGTAGTTGTCAACCTGCTTGTTACGAATTACCATATGAAGCAAAGTTTCGATTTGTCTATGTAGAGAGAGGGAATGAAGAAAGTGAAGCCTACACTTCCTGAATTTCCCTGGATCAGGAACCCACTTGAGACTATTGCCTCCAATCTTGGAATTAGAAAACTATAGACGATCACCAAACTCCTTTGCTTCAAGATGATGAATTTCATTCCTTACTTCTGGAGGAACTTAATCAAAGAGGTTTGCCATTGACTCCCATCCAAGCAAGCACTGCTGATGAGAGAAATATGAATTGGGTGTGCCACCCTAGTGAATGGACAATCTTTTATGTAGATCCATAATTACATATGAAATGGGGTGATGGGGAAAATGACGTGAAACAAAAGGTGAGCAATTAGGGAGATATATTCTTGTGTATGGAGAAAGCACCCAAACGAAGATGACACCATCTGCTATATGAAGAGTAAAGGAGTGGATATATAAATAAATCTGACAAGATTTTAACAAGAGCACAAACCTTACCTCCCAATAAACCACAATCAATGAGATGTAGAGACATTGAGGACCTAATAACCTTGAACCAACTATGGAACTAAATGAACAAAAGATAATATTAAAACCAAATGGAAAAGGTGTCGGGATACCAAATTCCACAAATCAGTATTGGGTAGTTGAAAGAAATTCCGAGAGTATCAAGGACTTGAGACAATTAAGACCGTAAAATGACCACTAGTTCAAAAGAAGGATCGGTGCCCGTATTATGGAGCAAAAGCACGGAAAACATTGAACAATTTGTAAATTCACAAAACAATTGAGGGGATACCAGAAGGCTTTAAGCTTAAATCGTGAACAAAACCAATAATAAGAAGAATAATAATGAAGAGGCGAACAATTTTTTATAAAAAAAATACTACTTTAAAGGTTATGAAATTAAGTTTGAATAATTATAAAATTTGGAAGAAGTTATTTTGTGATTATTGATAAAAAATATGTTGTTACATAGAAAAAGTTAAATATTTTTTTATGTTAAAGTGAATATTTGTATTTTAGTGACGTAGATTTAAAATTCATATATATCAATTTATTGAAGTTCATGATAATAAATGACAATAAATTTAAAATTTATATTTAAAATGTTATGATCAATTTATTATTTATGGAAATGTTGTTGAGTATTTCGTTAATTTTACGTTAAATATTTAACTCATTTTTATGAGTGAAGTACACTTCTTTATATTAACATTTTTTTCCCCAAGGAAAAATCGTAATTCTCATTTATATAATGAAAATTACATTTTGTAGATGCTGAAAGGCTTATAAAAAATTATGCTAAAAAAGCATTTGAGCAGACCAACCTTACCTGGCTACCCAAAATAGAAAGCTCACAAGAGAAATAAAACTATCATATTCTTTCTTGCCCTTCTTTTTCTACACTTCCCGCCAACCACCGGAGTTGGGAGTGGAAGATACAATAGCCATTTGGAGTTCTTCTACATTTATAGAGGTTTCTTTATCAGAGTCCAAACTTTCTGATCCATGGATCCTTTTGGTGCCACTTGCTTCTTTTTCCTGGTATATCTTCACATGTTGTTGTTGATGAACTGTAGATGTTGTTACATTGGACGGAGTCAAATGTAATGTTCCAAAACAAAGTAACAATGATAGACAAAGAAAAATACGCATACAACACTAAAATACAACAATCAAACACCCACAATTTACACCGGAAACTGCGCCAAAATTCAACCATTTTACTATATATGGAGAAGAGTAAAATGCATGAAATATGTGCACTTGGGCTTTCCGAAGCGAAATAGACAATCTCATGTGAGAAAAATGCTACCCATATGCAAAGGAAAGGCTTCTTCTCAATGTTTTGCACTCGTGTTGGAAATCTACAACTGTTGGCTCAAAGAAACGCATGCTTGAGCCTCAAAAAGTGCTTAGAAAATTCTGCCAAGTTATCTTGATCTCTCCACCAAAAACCCAAAAAGGGTTTGGGAAGATTCTATGGACCAACCAAAACCCAAAATTCAAGCTCACTCCACCCAACTCACTGCTAAATAAATCTATTGTTTTAGGGCACCAAAGCTCCTCCAAAATTTCTACAAAATTAGGAGCAGGGTCCTTGATGCTAGTCCAACAAAACACATAAATTTTTTGGGCTAATTCCGATCTCCCATAATTACCCAAATTTGGTGCTACTCCCTCCTCTATTGGTTTTTTGTCCCCCTCAAGCTACTGCTACAAATTTGGCCCTTTTTCCACCTTTGAATGGCGGTACGATTCTTCGCAAATTACTCCTCGAAGGTAATAGGAAACTCCTTTCCTCAACCTTGCACAATTCAACTAACAATAACAACACGGGATTATGCCCAATAAAAGACTGTTCAAGCCCTAGGAATGTTGAATTTGTTCCTCACCGGAGCAGCAATCTCCAACCCTTAAACTCTCCACAAAATCTAGTCCAATATCAAGGGACTTTCTCCTAAATTCTCCAGTTGTATTTTCCCTTGAAGACCCCTAAACCAAGCAAATCGATTTCTACCACTAGTCCTCCTGGAAGTTCAGACTAGTTGAAGTATGACTGGAAATAACCCACAATATCCATCAATCTCCTCTCCAATGAGCTCTAAAATTCTCTCCTATGGTGGAACTTTAAGTCCACCGAAGAAAGAGCTGAGATTTTCGCTCGAAAAATCTCCTTATGCTAAGCAGCATTGGTAGTCCTGGCTAAGCAACTAAAAAGTACTCTAAATTAGAAATTTAATTTGTCAAAATCCCCCAAAATGATGCCTCCTCCTTCTATTTATCTTGGATTCCCTCTTTCTCTCCTTGTGAGTCCTATCAATTCGACTTTATTCACCCTAGCTTGATTTTCCTAAGGGGTTCGAATTCCTATTTTTGGGTGGCCCCACATCCCACTACCAATTTAATCTTTCCTTTTCTCTAATGTTGGTGGCCTCGATCTCTCCAAAAATTAAGTGGGGACTCTCTCCATCCACTTTTCCTAAGTTTACATGC
Organism: Pinus taeda; assembly: GCA_000404065.3. Taxonomy (NCBI): domain Eukaryota; kingdom Viridiplantae; phylum Streptophyta; class Pinopsida; order Pinales; family Pinaceae; genus Pinus; species Pinus taeda. Next base: position 260,029 of record APFE030395044.1, read on the forward strand.
TAAAATATTTCCCAACACCCAATTACAAAAATAAAAAATCATCTTAGAAGAAATAATTTAATTGGGGACATTACATCAATGAATCTACCCACTAAGCCCCACTCTCCTCTCCTAGGGTGGAACTCTAAGTCCATCGGAGAAAGAGCTGAGATTTTTGCTCAGAAATCTCCTTGTGCTAAGAAGCACTGGTAGTCTTGGCTAAGCAGCTCAAAAGTACTCTAAATCGGAAATTCAATTTGTCAAAATCCTCCAAAATGATGCCTCCTCCTTCTATTTATCTTGGCTTCCTTCTTTCTCTCCATGTGGGTCTTACCAATTCGACTTCCTTCCCCCTAGCTTGACTTTCCTAAGGGGTTCAAATTCAATTTTTGGGTGGCCCCACATCCCACTACCAATTTAATCTTTCCTTTTCTCTAATGTTCGTGGCCTCCACCTCTCCAAAAATTAAGTGGGGACTCCCTCCACCAAATTTTCCTAAGTTTACATGCTAAAATATTTCCCAACACCCAATTCAAAAATAGAAAATTATCTTAGAAAAAGAAATTAATTGGGGACATTACATCAATGAATCTACCCACTAGGCCCCACTCTTCTCAATGATTTTCTGGGAATTCTTTTCAACATTTTGTGTAGTATTTTTTGGGATTTCTTCTTCTTCTGCCTCATATTCCTTTGTACCTATGAACTGTCATCCCTTAGGCTTTAGGGCTTATCTCTTTTTTCTTTTGGGATCTTTCTTTGCTCGAGGACACAAATTTTGAAGATATCTAGTTTGAAGACAAATTCGACATCTAAATGTCACATTTTTCAAAGTCTAGAGTTTGGGACGACTGCAAATTATTATGAATTAGAATAATACGATTGGGTAAACCTTTTCTAAGGTCTACCTCTACATAGAGCATGGAAAAAGTGAATATTCCTTTTATTATTCTATCCACAGCCACCTTTAGGAATTTCCCCAGGGAGTTTCCTATTCCTCCTAGCACTTTGTAATGCCTAAAATGTAGAGGAAGATTATGTAACCTGACCCACACTTCCATTTTGGAAACCATCATGGTATTTGCATCAAAACCTAGAAACCGTGGGGTCATAAAAATACCTGCACTATCCCAGAACCATGTTCCCTCTTTTAAAATGAAATTCATATCTTTTGTTGTATCAAATTTCACAATAAAAAAGCCCCTAGAGCATAGGTGAATGTCATAGTTTTCAGTCCAAGAGGAATGTATCCATTGAAGCAAATCCCTCATCTTAGACCAGAAACTGTTAAATCTACATATTAATGCCCTTGAATGGAACTTAGAGTAGAGCTCATTGACCTCTGGCAAATTTATTGTCAATGTCGGCACTTGGTTCATCTATTCCACAATATAGGGACCTGGGATATCGTGGGGAGATTAGGCTTTTTTTGTGGACCAAACCTTCTCTTAACCGCATCCTTGAAAGAAACTGGACCTTTGGAACTAGATCGAAGACATCCTCCAAGTAATCTCATATTCGGGATAATAGTTGAATCATGTTCAATTCCATAGTTGTGTATCTTGATGTCCTCTTGCAATGATTTCCCTACATAAATCAAGCTTTCGAGGTTTGTTGGAATCCCCATTTGATTTTGAATCTTCTGCTTGAGATTTTGGACCTAATCTCCAACTCGAACTCTCATAGGAACTAATTCCCCTTCCAAGGATTTAACAAAAATATGTATAAAAGCATCCGTAGGTAGATCTGGGTTCTAACCATTAAGAAATAGTTTGTGCATGCACTTCTGCTGCAAAACCCACCTATTATTTTTCTTTAACCAAATATGTTGACAAAATAAACAACTATTATGACTTCCAGGGGCATTCAAACCCACGTCAGCTACGACCCAATTAATCCTTTGATTGCAAGATCGCTAAATGATAGCCTCTACTCCTTCATCTACATCAATAAGCGAGTAATTTGTCGTCGACCCTACAATTTTCATACATAAGCCATATCCAACCAAGAAATACGTTATGAGATGTAGATCCATGCACATAGAGTTGTGACTTGGAATAATGATAACCAAAATTCAAGCGTTCACCTATTTATCTAGCCAAAAAATTTCTCTGCTGAGAGCATTTGGATTTGCAAAACGCAGTATCGATTCCTTGTCCCTAATCATTACGAAGATTGGGATCCATATGGAGGTGTAAATCCCTTTTAATCGCCACTTGTAGTGATCTAAATAAAGAGGACCTCCTCCATAAATGCCTATATTATATCCGCTCTCATTGGCAATAGCCTTGCAGTTCCCGTTAGGAGATAGGGATGTTGCAATCTGCATAGAAACCTTCATAAAATTTATATAGAAGAAGCATATCTGGTATGCGACTAAGAGATATAGTATGGTTGATATGTTCTCCGAAATAAAACCTATTTGTTTGCACAGGACTACGAAATCAAAACATCTCAATTCAACATGATCCCTACCCAATCCATTCCATAGCAGCTTCGACCCTCCCTTGGCATCCATCACAATACGAGATCTATGTAGCACAAATCGCCACGAACCCCTGAGATGAGCATACACTCAGTTGCGGTATCTACAACTTCACGTGCATAGAACAAAAACCTAACTCAATTTGGCCATCACTAAACTCATCTTTTTTCATTTAGATTAACAAATTATTAAAGATATGCGTAGTCTAATTATTCTATATTTTTTGCTTTTCTGGGTATAGTTTTAGTCAATTTTGCCCAAAATTATTTAGGAATTTGTTGGAATTGTAAGTTTGAGTTGTATAATATCCAAAATTTGAGTGGGCTAGAGTTTTTCATGGTACTAATTATTTATGAATCTAGAAATACAATGTAAATAATAAAAAATCACAATATACTCAAAATTTATATCGTGCAATTTCAACCAAAAAAAAACATAGAAACTAAACTACACCTTAAAAATATTAAATACAATCATGAAGATATTTCCCTTTTCTTAATTAAATTAAATTAGAAAAGAAAAAAACAGACCAAAAGTATAGTGTAATTAATAATGTTTGTTTTTTTCGCACATTTCGCTTAAAATTTGGTAGAGTTGTTTTAGAATTGTAAACTTGAATTATGTAATTTGTAATATGTATCATTTAACAAAAAAAAAAAACTCACCCAAAAATTGTATTGCTACAAAAAACACACACAGAGAGACACACAATTACAATATACTTTTATTATATATTAATTAAAATATTTTAAATTTAAAAAATAATAATAGCTTTACTAATTAATGCATATATAAACTTAAAATGACTTCAGAGAAAAATCTATACAAACAAATTTAACGTGCTTTCTTTCTTTTACTAGTTTTTCACGAGGTAAAAAAAAATTAAAAAAAAAAAAAAGACAACAACAACAACAACAACAACTTTCATTTAAAAGATTGAAGTTACATATGCAAAGGTTTGTATACCCCAATGTTCATAATCTGCCATAAAAAAGAGAAATCAAAAGGCCCAAGAAACCTATGGGCAAGGACTCCAAGTCCACATGAGACTGAAAATCCGAGACTAAGAAAACATAAAAAAAAGATCTGCAAATATGCTACTGTAAAAGACATACCAACCAACAATACAAGGACCCAAAAAAGGAAATCTAACCCAACATATAAAATAGATTAGCACCTTCCTAAGATGAGAGAGAAAAATGGGACAATGGATGGTAAAAGAAAGCACAACACGCTAGTCACTAGATGAGGTGTGCATCCGATAGCAAAAGTACCTATAGATAGAAGAGAGAAAAAAGAAAAACATAATAGACCCAAAAAAAAAACCTTATAGATACTGCTGCCCCTAGAAGAAGAAATCCCCTCGAGCATTTGATCGATTCATCAACCAATACATTGTAGAAAATTTGACTAGGCAGAGCAGAGATACCTTACTTTGAAAGGAGATCTTCCATAGAATTTTTCTCACGATAAACATGAGAGAAGGACATGCTCTTAAAGCTCTCCATTAGAGATTTAATTTGCGACATCCGGTGGAGTAAAGAAGGCACCCAAAAAGAAGATTGGCCCTGTGCCTAATCAATTACCACTTTGGAATCCCCTGTTATCTCAATCTCCTTTAGAGCCAACCATGACACACACCTCAGTAGGCCCTAGAGCACCACCATCTCAGCTATGATATTGGATCTAGAACTCCCAACCCAGAAGAATTGGTAGGATTGGGAAGGAGTAAACATTATATATATCCCACACCCACATACTCCATTCAAAGAAGCACCTTCAAAAAATCCAACTAAGGATGAATGCCCAAGTTTCTTATTGATACAAGTTCTCCTGGGTGGGTTTGGCCCGAATGGTCCAATCTCCTGAAAATAGGCTAAGATATTCACAATCAAAATATGCACATCAAGAACCTTGTGTTCAAATATGCAGGCATTTCTACGCTGCCAAATTCCCCAAAATATGTACATAGGAAGATATCTATATTCTTTTTAGTGTGCAATCCAATCATTAAGACATGAATCTATAGAATTCCTTACCACCATTGTATCAATCTTGAGAAAACTAGCAACATTTGTCCAGATTGAGAGAGAAAAGGGACAAAGCAAAAACAAATGCATGACTTCTTCATTTGCACCATGACATAGAGGACAAATTATTGGCCCCAGAAATCATCTCTTGGATAAATTCTTTGTTGTAGCAGCCGCAACACCCTCCAAAATTTTTGGCTTGCACTCAAATCTTAGAGCCTTCCTTGGTCTTTCCCTTGATTGTTGCGAACATTTGAGCTCATTGTCTTAGAGTCCTTTCACCCCTTTTGATTGTAAAATCAATTTTCCTATTTTGGCATGTTTGACTATTTTGTCATGCTTGTGAACGTTTTCTAGTGGTTTCGAAGGTTGCTTTTTGTCTACTCAAGTTTTCATAGTTATGTAAACACACATCGCACTCATACACAATTTTTTTAGCACTGTCACACAAGTGTCATCATGATGGTCCTAAAGTCTATCTCAGGTGTCACACTTGTCGCATCTTGTTATAAGACAGTCACACAAAGGGTAATGATTTATTTTGTTGTTCTAGTGGTCTATTCCTTCTTATCGTCGAAGTATGCTAAATGTGTGATCACAAGTTCAAGTTCTTCACAAGTTCATCTTCATCCCGCACTTAGCCATTCTTTGAAAAACTTCCAGAATGGGCAACTCAATTTCACCAGACCCTGACTGAATGACACACTGCGCAGTCTCAACCCTCAGTGATGCAAACTTGCTGCCTAGAACTACACAGTGTGTAGTCACTGTCCGAAAGGGTAGTTACACTACACAATTCTAGAGCTCACCAACCTCCCTTCATCCCCAAAATTGTGCAATAGTTCCCCCCAGTCTGCCATGAACTGTGCACTTCACAATCTCAATCCTCAAGCTTCTCCCCTTTCCTATTGGAACCCAACAATGCATAGAGAACCTAGTCTCCCTTGGCCTCCAGAACTGCGCAGAAGTGTCCTCCAGTTTCCTCCCTGAGCTAGAGCTCATTGACCTCAAGAACTGCACAGATCTATCCTCCAGGTCTCTCTACTTCCCAATCCTCCATGCCTCTGAAAATTGCATAGATTTGTCTCCCAGGGTCCCATCCCGCATCATCCATTGACTATCTCAACTGTGCAATCCTGACTCCCAGTGGCCATTGCGCAATTTTTCCTCCAAGTGAGGACAATGCTCATAAGTTCCTTAGTCAAGCCTAAGATGTGCTCTGTGTAGTCTCAATAATCAACCTCTCTCCCTGCCACCTGGAACTGCGCAATGCACAGTTACTGGGCCCTCTTTCCCAACCTATCACATGTCTTGGGCTCAATCCATGGATAAAAATGCATCATCTTAGACTAGGGAGTTTTCGGAATGATTTCGTCCCATCATGAGTGAATTGTAGTAGCAAGTACACTATCAAATCATGGCAAGATGATGAAGAAGGAGAAGAAGGAGGAAACATGCTTGAAGACCCACTTGCAATGGGATGGATAAAGGAACCTATCAAGAGAAAGAAAAAGGAACACATATAGGAAACCACCTCTCAAGACCAAAGACCATTGAATGCAAAGGAGAAGAGAAATCATATCCAT
>APFE030395044.1:267082-278226 GCA_000404065.3 Pinus taeda
GATGTACAATGTAAATATGCATCTTGGAATTTTTTCTTAATAACGTAAGCCTTTTCATGTCAGTATGTTTCCATGCATGACTTATGGATGTTTGTAAGACTATTCTATGAGCATTTTTATTTCATGTTTGCTTTCACATGTACTAAGATTGAACTATTTCGGTTGTTTTAGTGCTTATCTTGTTGGGAATACGTTGTAACAGTTGTCACTGATGTCTCATCCTTGTGGACTATTCCACGAGATACTAGAAAAACCTTTCTTTAATTATCAGTTATAATGACTATCACATCCACTGTGGACTATTCCATTGGATGGTAGATGGATCTTCTCTTGTTCATTGGTCTCAACGTTTGTCACATTCACTGTGAGCTACTCCGTTGGATGTTGAACAGGTATTTCGGGTTCATGTGTGTCTCTTCTTGGGTGGTATTATTGCCTCTCACTTAGAGGCTCACTTTTCTCTCCCCTTTTTGCAGTAAGAGAACCTAAGCACAATTTTTTTGCACACTCACCTTGCTTTTCGAAGATACCATTGCATCACTCTCTTGTGTTGACAACTAGAGCCAAGGAAAATCTCTAAGTATTTGGAAACTGGGCCATTAAACTGGATGGGACTCCTACACCAAACGGTGTGAGGTCTGATTCAAACTTCATATAGGGGAGATCACCTAAATGTTGGCGGGTCTAACACCATCAACATTTATGGCGCTAGAAGGAGGGAAACCAATATTATATGGCTGATTGTCCCACCGACCCCACTCATCCATCTTCTGGTCAAGGAATTAATGTCCACTCCCTCTCCCCCACTCGTAATTTTGAATTTGGTAACTCCTCAACGCCCAGGCTTGAACATGAACTTCTATATCATCAAATTCAGGCTCTCCATCCCATCACCTGTCAATTTTCAAAAGTTGTTTGACTAATTCCAGGAGTAATTTCTCTTCCATATTCTCAAAAGAAGAAAAAGACCACCCCCATAGGAGTAATGATCACCTCCGTTGAAGAAGCGATCCTCACCACTCTTTAAGAACTAGCAGAGGCTGTTGAAAAGGAAGAGGAGCCTCCACTCTTTCACCAAGGAGAAGGATATAATCCCTTACTCTTAGGTTCAAATTTTGATGGAGGAGGTGGAGGGGAAGGAAATGAAGGAGAAGAAGAGGAAGAGGAACCAACAGATTCAAACAAGGAAGAGGAGGATAATGAATAATATGACATGGAAAACCAAAATCAAGATTGGATGACTCAGGGCCCACTAGCACTTCCAAGTGTCCTGCACAAGATGCCAAGACATGTGGAGAAGCTCTTAACAAAATATGACCCCGACAAGACCATGAAGGTTGAAGATCACTTAGACAATTTTTACCTACATCTGCAAACACTTCAGGTATGTTATGATGAAGTTTCTTGTAGACTACTTCCATGTACCTTGGATGGTAGAGCAACTGTATGGTACCACAACCTTCCTCCAAACTCCATCCAGAATTGGAGGGCTTTCAAAAGGATCTTTCTTGAAAAATTTGTTGAAGACAAGACCCCTACCATGTTAGTGAAGGAGTTTGGTAGTCTCAAGATGGAGAAGAAGGAAAATGTTCAAGATCTCAACCAAAGGTTCAACCGCATCTTGAACAAGTTTTCGAACTACACAAAACCTCATGACTCCATCACCATTGACTACTACACTTCTGCCTTTCCAACCAGTATTGTGCAGTTTGTCAAGCTAACTACGAGACCAACTCTAACATAAAACTATGAAGAGGTTATTGCCATAGAGAAGGACCTATATGCAATTGGATTCATCAAAGACGATGAACCCACCAAAGACTCCAAAGATACATGTAAGAGGTCTCAAGCCTCTATAAGCAACGCTAAGGAAAAGGAACTGAGTTATATTGAAAGCCTTACTTGTCTCGTCAAGTTCTTGACCACTGAAATGGTTGAACTTAAATAGAGGACAAGCGAGACTACCATGAGCAGTTGGCCCCCCAAGTTCATGTCTAGAAAGAATACAACTTTCGGTAGCAGCAATAATCAACCAGCCAAATCTGTGTAGAGTTCCAATATGATTCTAAACATTGAGAAAATCGGCATGGATTCGTACTGCAGGTTCCACAATGACCATCATTCGGAGAAGATGTGCCCATAATGGAACCAAGGCATGAGAAGTTTGAATGCGCGGTTTATGGACTCAGTCATGGTTGAGGAACAGGCTGAGCCTAACGATGAAGAAGAAGAAGCTATTATAGCTGATGAAGGTCCAAGCTCAGGGCATGTAGTAAACATGTATTAGTGTGTTCTTGCAACCCATAAAAGCACTATTGATAAGGAGCCTCTAAGTGATGGTATGGCCCAAAAGAAAAGTAACCAATACAACTTGAGAATTCAAGGGGCGTTCACTGTGATTGAGGTGCTGAAACAGAAATTTAAAGAAAATTTGTTAAGAAAATTGAGTCCTCCAGCTAACTAAATGTAGAACACTCAGAGAAAGTTTAGGAATATTTTTCCAACGAAAAGTGTTTCCGCCAGCAGTAAAGACAAAACCATTCCACCGGAAACCATAAACCCAGTTTCACCCTAGGACACCTCGGTGAATCTTCCCGCAGTAGAGTACAACATTGTAGAAGGCATGAAGAAGGTTTGTGCAAACATCTCCTTGTTTGAACTCACAAAAATCATGAGCCAACGGGACATTCTTCTACAAGCACTTGGCCAAACTTCTACCAATAATGCTACCTCTTCAGACAAGGGATCTAGTAAGTCTTCTGAAACCCTTGCATATGTGCTTCATGCACTCCACCTAGAGGCTAACTCACTCTACCCACCATTCTTGTTAACATTTGAAATATTTAACTTCAATGTACACAATTGCTTGGTTGATTCTAGTGCATTGGTTAATTTCATGCCATTCTCCATGGCCAAGAAGATCAATGCTCAATGGAGTAAGTCATATGCACAAATCATCCAACTGCACAAAACTTATGTTCTAGCAATCAGTGAACTTAGGGATCTTATCATCTGGTTATCATTTGATGGACGATTTCATCAATGCATCAAAATTGTAAGTGTGGACATTCCAGAAGCATATGGGATATTGTTGAGCAGAGCCATCCATGGTTCCACCAAACACACAATTGGACCTCCTTCCATGTCCAACTGGCGATAATGAATTTTTTACAGTAAGAAGTAGTAGTAGTAGTACTACGACTACTAGTGTGGTAATCAGTCCTCGTACATATGATATGTGGACCATGTACTTTGATGGGTCCAAGACATAGAAGGGCTCTAGAGCTAGTTGTGTTTTAATAGACCCACTGCAAGGAAAAGACTTAATCTCTAGTTGCTTGGAATTCGAGTGCATGAAAAACACCACAAAGTATGAAGTACTTGTCTTGGGATTACAAAAATCCATCGACCTCAATGTTATTGTCTTGAAAGTGGAAGGTGACTCCGAAATCGTGGTGCGTCAGGTGCGTGACACTATACATTATGTGTCACCTCGTCTTAAGAGTTATCATTAAGAGGTATGGTGACTCATCTCTCATTTCCAATCTTTCAATATTATTTCAATACCAAGAATGCATAACACAACCGTAGATGCCTTGGAAAACACAATTGCTAGGATGTTACCAATAAGGGACGACTTTACTATTGAAATTTTGTATAAACCTTTTGTGCCAAACAACATAACTAACTAACGCATTTTTTATGATGATCAACAAATATTGTACTTTATGGCCAAAGTTGATGTATTCAAAGATGCAACAATTGATGAGGACGAGCACGAGAATACTATGCAGGACACAACCAGTACAAGCAAAGGCAACCTCATCCCCAAGGGTGTGGTATCACTGGAAAAGTTGTATGATCTGCAGAACTATTTTCAGGGACCTGTGAATGCCAAGACCCACAACTCTACATTGTCCCATGAGCAAATCAATTTGGGAATAGATAAAGATCGGAAGTATGTTAATCTCGATACTTGTTGCACACCACAAGAGAGGTAAGATTTTATCCGCCTATTCAATCAGTACCAAGATGTCTTCGTGTGGATGTACGACGATCTCAAGACATATGACACGTGAATAATCTAGTATGTGATACCAATCAAGGAAGGGGCCAAGCCTTTTGAGCATAAATTAAGGAAAGTTCATCCTATGCTTGAGCCCCTCATATAGAAGGAATTGAGAAAATTGTTGGACGCTCAGATCATTTACAAGGTGAGACATTCGACATGAGTATCTAACTTAGTGCATGTAAGGAAGAAGTCCAGGGAGATCCACCTGTGTGTAGATTTCGGCAATCTTAACCGTGCCTCGAACAAGGATAATTACCTAGTGTCATCCATGGAGCAGATATTGTAAACAATATCAGGGGCAGAAATGTTTTCTTTGTTAGATGGTTTCTCACATTACAACCATGTTCTGGTAGTAGAGCCTGACAGGCTAAAAACAACGTTCTATACTAAGTGGGGCATGTTCACATTTCGATGAATTTCATTTGGGCTAGTCAATGGGGGTGCAATGTTCCAACATGCAATGGACATTGCCTTCCACAGGCTTATTGTACAAAGCGTAGTGGTCTACCTTGATGACATGACAGTGTTTTCCAAACAACAGTTAGACCACCTATGCCACTTGAAGAAAAAATTTTAACGATGCCGAAAATACAAGATATACTTGAATCCCACGAAGAGTATCTTTACAGTGTCCAAGAGTAACCTTCTTGGACATATTATTGCTAAAATTGGGATCAAGGTGGATCCAAACATCAAACCATCACGTAGATTCCCCGCCCATTGAACAAGAAAGCTATGTAGTCTTTCTTAGGGAAGGTCAACTTCCTCAGAAATTTCATCTCCGACTATGCTCAGATCATTAAACCAATACATGAGATGATCAAGCAGGACGCAATTTATAAATGGGATAAAAGGTATAAAGGCATGTTCGCCTGTATTAAGCAAACAATAGCAGAAGCACCAAAATTGTACAACTCAAACTTCATCAAATATTTCTTGTTCTACACTTTCACTTCTGACACCTCTCTTGCTGTTGTGCTCACTCAAAAAGATGAGTTGAATAATGAACGACCTATCTCCTTCATGAGCGTGAGCCTGCAAAGACCAAAGCTTAACTACCCTTTCGTGGAAAAAAAATATTATGCATTATACGAGGTGGTAAAGCACTTCAAAACCCATTTGACGAAAACCATTGTATTATATTTGTTCCACACCCATCAATCAGATCAATGCTTGTTTAGTAAGAGTTGAGTGAAATAAGGGAAAAGTAGATAACTAGATTATAGGAATATGATCTTGACATCAAACCAGTTCACAATATCAAGGGTCATGGTCTTTGCAAGTTAGCAACAGAAGCAGTTAACACACAAGAGGAAGAAGAAGAGCTCACAGGATGGAAACAACAGATTGAAATGTATAATGTTGAGAGAGACTACCCAACTTAGACAGAAACTCTTGGTATGCAGATGTGTGCCAATACTTTTAGCATGGCACCATGCCCTCCCACTTCTCTATGTGACAGAAGAGGGCACTCTGACTCAAAGCATTGTCATATCAGTTAGTGCATGGGGTGTTGTTCAGAAAGCACCACAATGGGATATTTCTCAAGTTTTTGGAGGCACATGATTCAGACAATATTTTACGTGATCTCCACGATGGACCGGTTGGGGGACAATTCGCGGGCAACACTGCAATGCACAAGTTCATGCGAGCCAGTTTCTACTAGCCTAAATTATTCAAGGATGCTCATGCCTATGCCCAAAAGTGTCCTGTCTTTCAAAGGTGTGTCGACAAAAATCAGAAGTCAACAACCCCACTGCAGCCCATTACAGTAGAAGAACTATTCCAACAGTGGGGCTTAGATATCATTGGGGAAATTTTCCCTCATTCATTGAAGAAACATCACTATATTTTGACTACTATATATTATTTCACATGGTGGACAGATGTAGTTCTTCTAAAACAAGTGAATGATCAGGAAGTCATCAACTTTTTGTAGCAGAATATCATCTCTAGGTTCGACATTCCTACGTCACTTGTTTTTGACGATGCAACATATTTTTCCTCATCAAAAATTTATGATTTTGCATTGTAAAATGACATTATCTTGAAAAATTATGCTAACTATTATCCATGGGGCAATGGTCTTTCTTAATCCACAAATAAGAACCTCATCTGTATCATCAAAAATACCATATTCTCTTAGCAGCGAAACCGACACTCCGCTTTGGTCAATGCCTTATGGGTTGACCAAGTCACACCTAAACCTTATCTAAACACCTCCCCTTACTTCTTGGTTTACGGAAAAGAATCCATCCTCCTATTGAACATCTACTTTCTTGCTCTCCAATTGTCCCAAGAATCCCAAGGAAAGTCATGTCTTCTAGTTCAACGTAGGATGGACACGCCGCACAAGTTCCAAGAAGAAAAGTTGAAAGAAGAAGAAACAATTTCACTCCTTGACAGCCATATCAAGAGATGGTTTGATAGAAATTTTGGAGGGAAGAATAACTTTAGTGTGGGTGACTTAGTCTTGAAGTGATAAAGGCAAACACACTAAGTTTCAATCCTTGTGGATTGGTCCTTACACAGTGCACGAAAATCTTGGCCAACACACGTACCATCTTCAATCACTTGATGGGAAGATTGACACTCTCCCTGTCAATGGAAAAGACTTGAAACAATATTTCCAATGAATATCTGGGGTTGTGCCCCACACTATGTATATAGTATTTTGTTGTTTTTTGTTATGTTTTCTTCAGTTTTGTGTTGTTTTTATTATATAAATAAGTGTTGTGCCTTACTGCGTTGTGGCTTCCAAGTGTGTGTGTGGCTCGAGTTCAAAGAGTCGTGTGACACTAGAGCACTTGACTAGTCTTGTGTCTGTATTCCTTGTATTGGTTGCATCTTTCGATTGATGAATTTTTGACAGAAAGTACAATCCATCTATAAGGAGAGTTTTAGTCCAAACATGAACCTGTGCCCAGTCCATGAAACTCATCCCTATACTCAATTTTATGCTTTGGTGTTTTCAAGCTTATCCAAATAGTAGAAATGGAAAAGGAAAGATTATAAACGAGCAAACCTAAATCAAAGGCCTTATATGCTTCTCTGAAGGAACAACCTCTCCTACTCTCAATAAGTGAGGATCCCTCTTTCGCCCCAAAATAAATAAGTGTCGATGCACATTTCTCTTTAAATAACTAAATAAAGGCGAAAGAAGAGAGAGGCTTCATGCATGGAGAGGTGAAGCAAGCAACTCCACCGGGGTACTATCTAGGCTTGCTAGAAGTGGAGCAATGCTTGTGTTCCTGCGTGAATCCACCGGGGTACTATCTAGACCTACTGGTAGCGAAGCAACATCATAGATTAAAAACTATACTATGAAAATCTTAAGCTCACGAGCTAAACTACCTTTTCCAATTCAAAACATTGTGATCTGGCTTAATCTTATGTTGTGTTCAACTAAGAAGGTACATAGGGGACCATGTTTGCCCATGGGGTAAGTGGGGAATCCAAATTAATCTACATGATGAATCAATACTCCCTGAGGGACCAAGGCCCTACACTAAAAAACTAACCAAGACAGAGAAGATGGAATTCAACCAGTGTGTCACCAAGTGTTGTAGTGGTTACAACACCCTCCAAAATTTTCGCTTGCACTCAAATCTTAGAGCCTTCCTTGGTCTTTCCCTTGATTATTGCAAACACTTGAGCTCATTTCATGAGCTTTCTTAGAGTCCTTCCACCCCTTTTTCTTGTCGGATAAATTGTTGTCTTTTGGCATGTTTGATTGTTTTTCCATGCTTGCAGACCTTTTTTGGCAGTTTCGAAGGTTGGCCTTTGTGTACTTGAGTTTTCCTAGCTATGTAAACACTTGTTACTCTCATACAAAAAATTTTGAGCACTGTCGCAAAAGTGTCATCACGATCTTCCTAAAGTCTATCTCAAGTGTCACTCTTGTCGCCTCTTGTTATGAGGCAGTCACAGAAAGGGTAATGATTTGCCTTTTTGTTTCAGTGGTCTACGTTGTCATGTCTTCGAACTATGCTAAGTGTGTGATCACAAGTTCAAGTTGTACACAAGTTCATCTTCATCCCACACTTAGCCATTTTTTTGAAGAAAAAAATCTTGAATGGGCAACTCGGTTTCATCGGACCTTGGCTGAACTGCACATTGCATAGTCTCAACCCTCAGTGATGAAACCTTGCTCCCTGGAACTGTGCAGTGCTCATTCATTGTCCCCCAGGGAAGTTTCACTTCGCAATTCCAGAGCTCAGCAACCTCCCTTCATCCCCAAAATTGCATAACAGTTCCTCCCAGTCTGACTTGAACTACGCACTTCATAATATCAATCCTCAAGTTTCTCCCCTTGCCTGCTAGAACCCCATAATTCGTAGAGAAGCCAACCTCCCTTGGCCTCTAGAACTGCGTAGAAGTGTCCCCCAGTGTCCTCCCTCAGCCAAAGCTCACTAACCTCAAGAACTATGTAGATCTATCATCTAGGTCTCTCTATTGCTCAATCCTCCTTGTCTCTGAAAAATGCGCAGATCTGTCTCCTAGGGTCCCATCTCGCATTAGTCACTGACTGTCTCAACTACACAATCCTGACTCCCATTGGCCACTACACAATTTTTCCTCCCAGTGAGGAATGTGCTCATAAGTTCCTCAGTCAAGCCTGAGTTTCACTTTGAATAGTCTCAGTGGCCCTCTTTCCCATCCTATCACCTATCTTGGGCTCATTCCATGGGTAATAATGCATCATATTAGACTAGGGAGTTTTCGGATTGATGTTGTCCTGTCATGAGTGAATTTCAGGAACAAGTACACTATCAAATCATGATGAGATGTTGAAGAAGGAGAAGGAGGAAACATGCCCGAAGACCACTTACAGTTGGATGGACAAAGGAACCTATCAAGACAAAGCAAAAGGAACACATGTATGCAACCACCTCTCAAGACCAAAGATCATTGAAGACCCCACATCATCAAGTTATGCAAAGGAGAAGAGAAAGCATATCTAAGAACACATATGTCATTCAACAACAACTACTACTTGACATTGCCACATCATCAATCTAGTCCATGCCAGCAGTTTCATGTCAAGTTGTGTCATGAGTTTTCAATGGCCACATCACTATTATGGCCCTTGTATATTGCAAATCAAATGTATTGTAAAGTGGAAGTCCAATGGACACACATGAATATGGAGAGTCATGTCAGTTGAATAGTCACGAGGGTAGTCAAAGAGTCATAAAGGGCAACCATCACCCCTTGGTTATATATACCCCCTCATTGTATGAGAAAAGGAATATTTCCCCTTGGCTCCTCCTGAAAGGCATTAGAGAGATTAGACATTTCTTTGAGGAGCAAGGAGTGGCTCCAATGTCCCACTACTGGGGCTAGTGATGTACAATGTAAATATGTGTCTTGGAACTTTTGCTTAATTAAAGAAGCCTTTTTAGGCCATCACGTTTCCATGCATGACTTATGGATGTTTGTAATACTAGTCTGTGAACATTTGTATTTCATGTTTTCTTTCACATGTACTAAGATAGCTTAACTATTTCAGTTGTTTTAGTGCTTATCTTGTTGGGAATGTGTTGTAACAGTTGTCACTACTATCTCATCCTTGTGGACAATTCCATAGGATACTAGAAAAACCTTTCTTTAATTATCGGTTATAACAATCATCACATCCGTTGTGGACTATTCCGCTAGATGGTAGATGAATCTTCTCTTTTTCATTGGTTTTAACGGTTATCACTTTCACTGTGGACTATTTCACTAGATTTTGGATAGGCATTTCTGGTTCATGTGTGTCTTTTCCTAGGTTGTATTATTACCTCTCATTTAGAGGCTCACTTTTCTCCCCCCTTATTGCAGTAAGAGAACCTAGACAAAGTTTCATTGCACACTCACCAAGCACACTCACCTTGCTTTTCAAAGATACCATTGCATCACTCTCTTGTGCTGATAGCTAGAGCCAAGGAAAATCTCTAAGTATTTGGAAATCGTGCCATTATATTGGATGGGACTCGTACACCAAACGATGTGAGGTTTGATTGGGACTTCATAGCAGGGAGATCCTCTGAGCGTTGATGGGTCCAAAACTGTCAACATTCTCCTAAATGAAAATTCGGTTATGTAGGATGAGCCACGTAAAACACTTAATTTTTAAGGAAACCTCCCATTTTGACATTTTGGATGTCCAAGCATCGACTAGGCTAGTCCGATACACTTGTGAAATAAAGCCATATGTTTCTTTGACTGCAATGTTACCTTTTTACACTAGCCCAGCCCAAGCTAGTCTATCAGGCATCATGGTCAAACTTATTCCAACTTGACAAAGCATAAAATGGTATTGTTCCCGTTCAACCATGAACTCCATTAGAAGGTCAAGATCGTAGGAGAATAACCATGTGGTAGGAGACAATATGGAGGCTCGATTTCTACCAATATGTGTTAGAGAATAAAAACCACAATTGTTGATATAGTTAATCAGTAGGAGAGAGGGAATGTGATTTCTAACCATAACCTTTCTAACATCCAGACCTATATAGATCGTATCACCGCTGCCAATTTCCCATTTTAAATTTCCACATAGCCAGGGCTTATCTTTCTTCTCAGGTGCACCCATTTGGATCCATTCTTCCAAATAAATTAAGTTGAGATATTTCTCACTAATGATTTTCTACCAAATACCTATGCCAGAAAAAAACCTCCACGGTTTCTTAGTAGGTAGAGAAAGGTTGAAAACCCTTGTATCCATGAAATCACATCCACCTACTAATTCATTCTTAACAATTGATTCAAATCGTACTAAGTGATTTTTTTTTAATTACCAATTCCTTCCCATAGAAATCTGGCTATAATATCATCAAGTCTTTTGATGACCACCTTAGGTAAGTGAAATAAGTGCATAAAATACACCAACATCCCCTGCAACACTGCTTTAATAATTTATTATACTAAATCTTTTACTAGTTGGAAATACAAAATGATAAATTTTTTTGTGAGAATGGACCCAAACTTCCATAAAAGCTAAATTTCGTTAATTTGGAATGGTTAATTTAATATTTAGTGGACTTCTTGAAATTGTGATTGTTATTTATGTGATGCATTTTAAAAT
>APFE030395044.1:287188-305241 GCA_000404065.3 Pinus taeda
AATAAGACAAAGTTTATAGTCTAAATATTATTATGAGCTAATAATATTTGACTGTTCTATATTTAGACTGAGCAGTCACTCTGCTGTGATCTAAAAATAGAAGTCCATCTATTTTTCCCAATTTGACCAGTCATCCATAAACAGCAACCTGCCATCCATAGACATGATCCATATGTCTAAAAATAGACATAGTCTAAAAATAGACTTGCACCAAAAATACCCTGCGGGCCCACTTAGTGAAGGCGACTCTTTTCACTAAGCTCCATCATCTTGTTGCAATCTCAACAAGCATTTCTTGTTGCACACTTTTCAACAATTTGCTCTATCAAAGGCCTTCGAAAGGTCCACCTTCAGAATCATGCTTTTCTGCTTTTTCATCTGCATAGTGTGTAGGAGTTCCTGAGCAATGGCAATAGCCTCATGTATCTGTCTGTGTTGAAGAAAAGCAAACTGCTCGGAGGATATATGTCTGGACAGGATTGGTTTCAGGTGATTTGTGATGATCTTTGCAATGATCTTGTACAGAAAGTTGCAAAGGGAGATGGGGCGGAAGTCGTTGAAAGAGGAAGGGAAGTCAGATTTCGGAATAAGGGCAATGAAGGTGGATTTGATGGCTGGGGATATTTTTCCACTTCTTCTGCAGTCCTCCATAATTTTGAGCAAATCATCGCCCAGAATATCAAAAAAAGCGATATATAATTCGATGGTCCACCCATCAGGTCCAGGGCTCTTATCTTTCTTGAACCCTTTTATAGTTGCTTCAAGTTCTTCCTTCGTCACTTCCATCATCAGATTCTCTGAGTCTTCCTACTGTACAAACCTGGGAAAATGTTCTACAACCCACATGATTTCCAAAATATTCACATCTCTAGGCGCCTTGTAGATGCTTTTAAAGTGTTCAATTGCTAATCTATCCAGATCTCACTGTGTGGTTACCGGTTGACCCTGATCATTGTGAAGTTCCCAAATAGTGTTTATAGCTTTTCTACCATTTGCAAATTTATGAAAGAACTTAGTATTGTTATCTCCTTCAGTGAGCCAAATTGCTCTACTTCTGAGTCTCCAGCTCTCCTCCCTTTCCTTCAGGATTTGGGAACGCTTCGTGACAAGGGAGGTATATAGGTCTTTGCATTCCTGTGATTAAAAGGTGCCATTAGATGTGTCCTCATATGTGGCAATGGCCAGTTCAGCCTCCCTCAGGAAGTTGTCATCATTCTTTCGTTTCTGGTGTGCCCAAATTCTAGAGATCCTCTTAAGTTCCATAAATTTTCTGATAAAGCCATCAGTATGATCCTCGCGATCCATAATAGGGTTGGTTTGCCAATAATTGGAAACCAATTGAATATAAGAGGGATCTTTAAGACAAGAGGTGTTGAACTTGAAGGGGCTTTTAATCCTCAGGTTTGTATCTGCCAACTCCAAAAATATTGGCCGATGATCAAAAATACCTCCGGTACCAACCCACTGTCTAATCCGAGGATGAGAAACTAAGAAAGCTTCTTTGATGAGAAATCTGTCAAGTCTCCTTGCAAGGTTGTGGTCACCACTGCTATTGTTAGTCCAAGTATACTGTACCCTGGAAGATGGAATGTCTACCCACTGATGCTCCTTGAGTAAGGTAGAGATAGTGTCATATAGTGTCAGGAGGGACCTCTAAAATAATTCCCTGTCCGTACATGAACCATATATATTCATAATACGGATTTCAATTTCAAGTGAGTGGGAAAATATGTCCATGCCTATGAAACCTCTGCCTCCCCATAAGTTCCTGAGCTCCATAGACTTATTGTAGAAACCAATAGTTGTACCCCCGGATCTCCTAGACTTGTCTATGGCGTGGAAGGTCCAATTCGGCAGCCAAGAATTAAGGGTAGAAATAAGAGAAACAACTGAGCAAAGGGTTTCTTGTAAGAATATAATGTCCAACTGGGTCGAAGTAAGCAGTCTTCTGAGTGCTAGTTTTTTGGCAGGGCTAGCAAACCCTCGGCAATTGAAGGATAAGAACTTCATGGAGGGTGAGGTTGAGGGCCATTCCTAGCTCTAAGGGCCTTGACAATGGTTTGTTGTTGCCCGAGGGCAACTTCATCACCCGCAGTGTGTCTGGCTCTAGTGAGATGTGATGGGCATCCCCTGGATGTTTTGATGGAGGTTTGGGGCATCACAGGGTCCAGCCTAATCGCATCGGAACCCTTATCCTTTGATTTGGAGCGGAGTGGGTACCGGGGGGATACAGGGGGGGAGGGGGAGGGAAGAGAAGGGAGGGAGGATGATGTCAAGGATGGGATGATGGGGGCAGTGGAGGGAGGGGGAAGGGGAAGGGAGCAATGGAGAGAGGACGGGGGGCGAGACCCAGGGATCTCAATAAAGACGAAGAGACCGAGGATGTAGAAAAAGGGGGAGAAGTACCCATACATGAATGAGATGCAATAGCTTCTGAAAAGCCAGATACAGGATAAGTGAGAGGGGAAGATGTAGATAACATACCCGTTGTCGAGATGATCTCCTTCGCTGGACCGGAGCATGCTGGAGGTGGAGGTGAGGGAGGGATTGTACTAGCAAGACGCTTGTCAGTTGCCTCTTTATCAGGTGTACCCCGGGAGTCCCCTACATGCTTGCCAATATTTTATGGTGCAGCGTCTCCATACTGCCGAGTAGGGTTCCCACTGGGCTGCTCAGTCTCTAGTCTCTGGTCAATACCCCTGTTCTTGTTCAAGAGAGGGCAGTCCTTGTACAGGTGCCCTACTTTGTGGCATCTGCCGTAGCGATATGGGATGCCTTCATAATCGATGATCTGCTTACGGGATGTGTCCCTCCACTGTATAGTGATGTACTCCTGTAAGCTGCTTCGAGTATCAAGATTTATAAGGATCCAAGCATATGCCATCATACCCGTGTGTTGATAGGACTTATCGTATTGCATATAAGTGCCGATAGTGTTTCCAATCCTCCTGAAAATGTCCTCAGACCAGTATTGTAGTGGGAGACTCGGGAGTCGAATCCATACTGGTCCTATGCTAATTTGCTCAGTCTCTGGATCAAAAAGAGGCGTCCAACGCTTCAGAAGAACCGGGGCATGTTCGAAGTGCTAGAAGGAGGATAAGACCCAATTGGTGTGATCAGCACGAGCGAATCTCAATGCGAACCATCCCCTCACAAAAGTTTGCACGAAGGGGATGTCAACCAGATGGTGACCCCAAACCTTCGATGCCCAGCTTTTCAAATGGGCAGCCGAGTAGTTTCATCCCCTGATGCGACCGACCAAGACTCTGCCAGCAAAGTCCATAGTCTCTCCCCACTGAATGTCCTCTTCTAATCTGAGAAAGATGTCGTTCGCCTTTGATATGTATCACTTGTACTTCTTCTTAGTCCCCTGAAGAGGAGGCTGATGCAGTACTCGACCTGGAAGAGGGTCCGAGGAAATGGGGGGAGGGTTAGGGTTTGACGAGGAAGGGGTGAGACTGCCAATGGAGGTAGGTAAAGAATCGGCAAGAGGCGGAACAGTGGTAAAACTTCCGGAAGGAGGAGCAAGAGAGGCCTGAGGGTTTAAATGGCCAAACCTATGGTCACCGATGGAGGAGTAAACAGCCAGGTCTGTGCTCCTGATACAAGGAGGTCTAACCCAGGGTTAGGGTTTAAACAGACGGAGACAAAATGTAGGGTAGCCAGGGAAACCGGGGGGGTAGAAAGTGATGGCCAGGTAGGTGGGTCATTCGGTAGGACCAGAGAATGCATCCGTGACAGTTCCGCCAAAGAGTAACCAGAGCTATACAGTCTAATAGACGCGGGAAATGAGGAACGCCAGATGGATACCCCCTCCAACGGGTCTTCAGAATAGTCCACAGCATCAATGTCATCCATGTCGACAATAGTTCCTTGGAACGTAGGACACCTCGAAACTGCAGGAAATAACGGAGAACAGCCAAGACTCGGACTGGACAGCCAGGAAATAGGCGCAGACCGTAGACAAGGAGCGGCTGGGAAATGTAACAGTAATAACCCCCCCGGAGCCCAGTCGGTCAAAAACCTAGGTAAGAGAAGCACAACAAAGAGATGGAGGTAAACAAACCACGGCAAAAAAATGTCGAGCAGGTTACCGGTGGCCTTCCATGGTTAACCGTTGTAGCCTGCAGAGACTAGAAACCCTATCCGTAGCCTTCATGAGCCATCTCTCTCAATTTTGATCCCTTCATCCGCTTCCTTGTCAGCATGATCCACACATAAATAGCTAAGTTTTTCATATTGAAAAAATATTTTTTTATGTAAAAATATATTTTTTATTATTTTTCAAAGTTGGCGAAGTAATATTTCAATTGCAATTTGAAGACACATGTTCACGTAAGGCTTTTTTCAACTGTTTAAATAATTGAAACACCGAAAGTACCCTTTTGAAGAGGACTCATAAACAAAGATAATGGTATTTTTTTGAAAAAAAATTGTTGTGTATATTTTATGATATTGATCTTTTATTCAACATCTTTAAAACTATTCAAAAACATTTCAAGCATTATGTTTAAAAGAAATTAAAGAAATTAAATGAAAAATATCATATGAATTAGAAAATGTCAAACTCATATGTCATTAAATAGAGAATTCCTTCTTTAATCTAATGTGATCAACTTTGCCACCTAAGGACAAATTTAACCCTAAGTTCACTAGGTACAAAATGGAGTTGTAGAAAATTTTGCAGAAGGGGTGTTGAAATTGTAGATTTTAGGATTTAAGAGGGCTCGATCAAGTGCTTAAAGCACTCGATCGAGCACCTAAATTCCAAATTCAAATAGCTATATTGAAGTTTCATAAACCCTTGATCTAGCCATATACATGGTTAATAGGAGCTAGATCGAATGTTATGGCTCGCTCGAGCTATGTAGCTCGATTGAGCCTCTACAAAAAAAAAATAATGATCTAAAACTAAGCTTTTACCTCATTTTAAAATTCCAAATCTTATTAGAATTTTTGTTATCATGTCATGTAAAAACCTTATTAAATTTAATATTAATATTTATTATTATTATTATTAAATTAAATGATGAAATGATATTAATATAAAAAAATAATATTAATATATTTTAATGCTAATATTATTATTAATTTTGATTAATCATATTATTAACTTTTAATATAATAAATAATAACTAGCACAACCACAATAATAAATGTCGTTGACATACACCATAGGTGTCAACAAAAGAGTCATTAACACAAAAAGAGTTATACAAGCTGACTTAATATGTTAATTTTATTTAACCTTATTTTTTTATAAATCTAACATAATAAATATACAATATTTTTAAAATCTTGAAGTAATCATGACCTAAAGCTACCTTTAAAGAAATAAAACCTAAATAGTTTCAATTGGAAGACATGAAGTGTTTTATGTATATTTGATGAAGGTGGCTAGAACATTAATATTTTAGAAACTTTTAGATAATATTTCCATGGAAAAATACCATTTTCCCTCCAAGTGAATGTACAACACGCATTTGAAATCTTGCATTTTAAATACTTATTATATAAAAAATTAAATTGTTGTACGACATATATATAAACATAATATTTTAATTGCCAAAGTATTTTAAATTTTATGAAATATAGAGTGAGAGTGAAGGATAAGAGAGAGAGAGGGTGACATAAATATGGAGAGGAGGAGAGAGTCTCCGAGAAAGAGAGGGAGCTCAAGAGATGGAGTTGGAGGAAAATATAGGGAAGAAAGAAGTTCAAGACATATAGAGAGAGCAAGGTGGAGAGATAGAGAGGGAGTGACAAGGGAGAGACAAAGAGAGAGTGCGTATGTTTGGGGGTGAGATAGAAAGACAAATAAGAAGAGATGGAGAGAAGGGGGGAGAGAATGAGAGAGGGAGGGAGATAGTCAACAACGTTGTAGGACAAATCTCAAGAGAGAGTGAGTGAGTGATTGAGTGACATGGGTGAGAGAGGGAAGGAGGTGGGAAAGAAAGGAAGAGAGAAAGGACTTGAGAGGGAGGGAGAGAGATGGAGTTAGAGGGGGAGAGAGAGGGAGGTAATAATAAAGACATGTAGAGAGAGAAAGGTGGAGAGAGAGAGAGAGAGTGACAAGGGAGATGGAGAGAGAGAGAGAGAGAGGGAGTGACAAGGGAGATGGAGAGAGAGGGAGAGAGGAGAGTAGGAGGGCAGATAGATAGAAAGGGAGACAGAGGGAGAGAAGGGGAAGAGAGAGGGAGAGGGAGAGAGGGAGAGGGAGAGGGAGAGGGAGTGAAATATATATAAATATGGAGAAACAATGTGTATGTTTGCGGGGTGATATAGATAGATGAAGAAGGAGAGACAGTAATCCGAAATTGATCAAGGATCTAACAAAAGCCTAAAATTCAAAATTACTGGATTTAGGTGGAAACAGTATCATTGCATAGAGCTCGCAAAAATGATTCCAATGCAACTTGAATGGGTGCATTTGGACTCCAGATGAATAAGAAACTGCTTGCGGAAGTTTGTGACGAAACAATGTTTCACTGCTCGACACATCGCAGAAGTACAAGTTCAACTCAATGACAGATATCCAAATTCGTTACAGTGGTAATGTCTTCCATTAATTGCATGGCAAAAAATAGATATAACATTAAAAGTGAATTTTATTATAATGCATTAAAATATATATTTAATGCATCATATAAAAAATAAAACCATATATAAACCATATATTAAAATGCACACATAACCAATATATTTCAAAAAATGTTGAAATGACATATACCATAACATATGGTGGTGGGTTAATATGAAAGTTTCATAACACACATGTTACATGGTGGTTGAATGCATAAATTACAAACCTATGTTATAAAGTGTTGAACACATATATCGTGGTGGATTAATATGTTTCAAAACATATATTATAAGCATGGGTTATGAATGGGTTATGAATGTATATTACGGGTGAATACATTAATATAATGTGGGTTGAACGCATATGTTAAATGGTGCTAAGCGTCGGTATAACATGGTAACGGTATCCATGGGAACCGTCGGAGTTAATGCTTCAAACTAACGATAATATACACGCTTATCACATGCAAACGGTTATATGTAACAAGTTAGAGGTTTACTTCAGGAGTTGTAGCAGTCTTTTTCAGCATTGTCAGTTGCGTTGGATTTCTAAGGTCGATCAGAACACAACTAGACCAGCCAAGGATCTTGTTGATGTAACTTTGATGTATATTTTGGGCTTTGAATTTCTAATATAAAGGCCTCCCTGTTGAAGACCGGACGTAGAGATGTAGGCTTTGAGACAACCGAATTCCGTTATCAATCTCTTGCATCACTTTTCTTCTCATGGTTTGTTGTTCTAATTTGCTGCAATATTATTATTCAGTTCTCCATGCTTATGTATTTAATGGTGTTTTTAAATCATGCATTAACACTTTCTAACAACAAATAGATCACAATTTCAATTAAAGAACATTTTGGGGATCATTTGGTATCAGAGCAGGTTGTTGTTAACTATGATTTGGAGTGTGCTTGATCACTAGGAGAAAATATGAGTTTGGTGAAGGAGAACTTGTCATAGGAGATCTAGAAGTTGGCTCGAGAAGAAGGACAACTCGAGGAGACGAAATGGCTGAAGAAGGAAGCGGTGATCATCTGTTTGGATCTGATGCAGGCTTCGTAGATGCTTTCATGACCTTGTGAGCCATGGTCGAAGAAATGTATCGAGAGTTTAAGACAGCAAAGTCTAAAGACGAAGAAGGGCAGCCATCACAATCTGGAAAAGAATATGAAAACGATCAAAAAGACCCTATCACTTCTCTCTTGAATCCATCTAAAACTTTGAAACCACTGTTGAAGCTCGATGTTAAGTTCGAGTTACCCATGTACAATGGAGAAGTTGATGTCGAAAAGCTTGACAATTGGGTCAGGAAAATGGAGGTATATTGTAGCGTGCAACAGATCGTTGAAGATGAAGTCAAAATCAGACTAGCATCGTTTCGTTTAAAGGGCACAACATTGGTCTGGTGGCAGAGTAAGTTACAGAAAGGTACTGAGCATATCGGTAAGATTTTTCCATCATGGTTTGATTTTATTACTGCACTTAGAAATCAATTTTATCCATTGGGATATAAGGAAAAAGCTTTAATAGAATGGCAAGGACCAAAAGTTAGGAAAGGTCAATCAATGCAGGAATATACAGATGAGTTTCGTAAAAAGGCGTTGATGTTAGATATTCCTTTGTATACTAGAGAAAATCTAATAAAATACATAGGAGGATTACCTTAGTACGTTCGTAATACTGTATTTATGTTTAGTCCTACTAACCTTGATGAAGTGGCAGTAAAAGCGACTTACATTGAAGCAGGTAAGTTGGGAGTTGGGGTATCATCAGAATCGACAGCCAAAATGGAGAGCAAGGGAAAAAGGAAAGTGAAGAAAGTAAACTTCGGCAAGAAGGAGGTTGAAAATCTCTCTTGTAAGCATTGTAAGAAAGAGGGCCATGACGAGGATCATTGTTGGCAATTGCATCCTGAAATGAAACCAAAGTGGATCAGAAAAGGGAAGCAAAAGGTTGCAGCAACAACGAAACTATTGGACCTAGGGTTAGACTTAGGTGATGAGACACGGATCGCATCATTGATTATGACTAGTAAATCCGATGAAGGTAACGATTCTAATGGTTTCAGAGGCAAGTTATTTCATATGAGGGTTGTTATGAAACATACAAAGATTGACACATTATTATATAATGGATCTCAAGTTAATCTAATTTCAGAAAAAAGTGGTTAAGCAATTGGGATTGAAAACCATAAAGCATCGTAAACCATATGCTTTAATTTGGATGAGAAGAAATCATAAATTACGAATAACTAAGCAATGCATGTTATCGTTTGCAATAACTTCTCAATTTAAGGATAAGGTGATGTGTGATGTGGTAAAACTAGATACATGTGTGATGGTCTTGGGTAACCCATATTTATATGATAGAAAAGCAATCTTTTATAGGAAACATAATCAATATCACTTGTTCAAAAAATGAATTGAATATATTGTACATTCTCATCACACAAAAGCAGATAAATCTCTTTTTATAGTTGAACAGTTCAAACAAGCAGCGTATGCTAATAAAGATGTTGTTGTACAATCTAAAGAACCTAAGTAAGAGATCATTAAAGTTAATTACAAACAGATAGCTCTACTTAAGGAATCCAAAATTGTATGTCAACAAGAGTTGCAACATGATAAGTTGAGTTTTGTTTTAGCTATGAAAGGAAAGAAGGGCATGGTTTCATCTATGTCAATACTTTCAATGTTGTTAATGGGTTTATTACTGTTTAGTGGTGCCTGGATATTAATAACAAATATGAATGTAGATGTGGGTGAAAAAGGACTTGATATATTTTGCAGTTTGTGTGTTTAGTTGACGATTGCATGGATGAGTAAAGTGTATAGGTTCAGAATAGAGTGGATAGATACCGACCAAGTCGGAAAATGGAACCCACATTTGTCTTATGGAACTTAAGTCTTTTGGTGGTCCAAAAGGTTTAAGCAGGGAGGAAATGATCCGAAATTGATCAAGGATCTAGAAAAAGCTTAAAATTCAAAGTTATTGGATTCAGGTGGAAGCAGTGTCATTGTGTAGAGCTCGCAGAAACGACTCCAACACAACTTGAACTAGTGCATTTGAACTCCAGATGAATACGAAACTGCTTGTGGAAGTTTGTGACAAAACAATGTTTTATTGCTCAACACATGGCAAAAGTACAAGTTTAGCGCAGTGACAGATCTCCAGCTTCGTTACAGTGGTAATGTCTTTAGTTAATTGCATGGCAAAAAAATAAATATATGGTGACATTAAAAGTGATTTTTATTATAATACATTAAAATATATATTTAAATGCATTATATAAAAAATAAACCTATATATAAACCATATATTAAAATGCACACATAACAGATATATTTCAAAAAAGGTTGAAACGACATATATTATAACATATGGTGGTGGGTTAATATTAAAGTTTCATAACGCACATGTTACATGGTGGTTGAATGCATAAATTACAAACCTATGTAATAAAATGTTGAACGCATAAAAGGTGGTGAATTAATATGTTTCAAAACATATATTACAAGCATGGGTTATGAACATATATTACAAACCATAAAATATATGGTGGGTGAATACATTAATATAAGGTGGGTTGAACTCATATGTTAAATGGTGCGAAGTGTTGGTATAACAGGGTAACGGTATCCATGGGAACCGTCAGAGTTAATGCTCCAAACTAACAATGATATACACGCCTATCACATGCAAACGGTTATATGTCACAGGTTGAGGTTTGCACGAAACCACGCCGAATTATCATGCAACGGTTATGTTTTATGCCGCGGAGTTGGGAGTCATTCTGAAACCGCAGGAAAATATGCTACTATTCACATGCGACAACCAGATATGTGGCATGACCGTCAGAGATGTAAAACTGTTCCGCTCCACCATGACCACCAAAGTTTAATATATTATGTGGTTACTATTAATAAGTCATATTTGTATATTTCGATACCTATGTGCATAATTTTTATTGCACCGATAAGAAAATGTAATGTTTATATGGTATGGTTTTAAACTATATGTTACTTTTGTAACAAATTTGTGACCAATTTTCATGTATAAAGTTTTAAAAGATTATAAATTAACATTCCACTCATGTGCTAAAAGAGGAGAGTTGTGTCATTTTATACAATATAGGAGAATTTTTTGCGTAGTTTTGGAGATTTGGAGGTAGAAATTTGCAAAGTTATTCCCGGAGTTGTAGGGGTTTTTTTCAGAGCTGTCAATTGCGTCGGATTCTGAGGTCGAGCAGAACACAACTAGACTAGCCAAGGATCTTGTTGATGTAGCTTTGATGTATATTTTGGACTTTGAATTTCTAATATAAAGGCCTTCTTGTTGAAGACTAGGCCTGGAGATGTAGGCTTTGAGATAGCTGAACTTTGTTATCAATCTCTTGCGTCATTTTTCTTCTAATGGTTTGCTATTCTAATTTGTTGCAATATTATTATTCATTTTTCCATGCTTATGTATTTAATGGTGTTTTTAAATCATGCATTAACACTTTCTAACAACGAATAAATCACAATTTCAATTAAAGATCTTTTTGGGGATCAGACAAAGGGAGATAGATATATAGATGGAAGGGGGAGAGAGAGAAGAAGAGAGAGATCGAGGGATGGAGGGAGAGATAGATATGAAGATAGAGAGCATGTGTTTATGGAGTGGGGGACGGGGTGAGATAGAGAGACAAAGAAGGAGAGATGGAGAGAGATATCGATATAAATGGAGGGAGGAGAGAAATGGAAGAAAATTGTTGGCACTAGACGCATTGATTTCAGTGTACAGATGTTGATTTCTAATCCCATTTGATTTCTTGCAAATTAGATGCATTGATTTCTCTGTAGATGTTGATTTATAATTTTATCATTGCTTGCATTAGATGCATTCATTTCATTAAAGGTATTAATTTCTAATCTTGTTTGATTGAGCTTGCATTAGATGCATTGATTGCAATGTAGATGTTGATTCCTAATCTTATTTGATTGTTAGTACTAGATGCATTGATTGCAGTGTAAATGTTGATTTCTAATCCTATTTGATTTATTGTAGGATTAGATACATTTATTTCAGTGTGGATGTTGCTTTCTAATCCTATTTGATTGTTTGCATTAGATGCATTGGTTTTAGAGTAGATGTTGATTTCTCATCCTCTTTGATTGCTTACATTAGATGCATTGATTTCAGTGAAGATGTTGATTTCTGATAAATGATGTAACTAGATATACGATGTACTTTAATTTCAAGGTAATTAGTTTAACATTGTGCTTTGATTTTAGTGTAAGAATAAACAAATTATTGACAACATACATTATGACTAAGCTTTTGTAGATAACCTTAAGCAATAAAATCGAATAAAACATGTAAATTTGTAACTTTTACATCTCCACATCTTTTGAAATTGAATATATAACTTCTTTCAATCATATTTGAGTTTTTTAAATTTGAATAAAACTTATTTCCATCATAAGGAATTGATTGAAATACTTGGATAACTACTTGTAAATTTAGGAAAGTTGACAATATAATCTAAAATTACAAAATTGTTGTCATATATTGTTTTTCGACCTATATATTAAATTTCAATTTAATTGACTTATATCATGTTATGACTAATCTCTTGTAGATATTCTAAAAATAAATAATGTTGAATAAAACCTATTTGTTGTTTACATGACATCTTTTAATATTAAAATTGAATAAAACTTATTTCAATCCTATTTGTGTTTTTTAATTGAATATTGAGACAAAAAATTGATTGAAATACTTAAAAAAATTGTCCATGCAATTGTATGTAGGTGGACCACAAAATTATATATATAACTTTATAATCCAAATAATTTATTTTTAAAATTGAATTGTAAAAATATACATGTTAATTGCACTAAAAGACACTTTCTACAAGCCAATATCAAGCATGATTGGAATTCTTTCCATGTTCAGTATTAAATTAATGCATGATATATTTTAGTTCATTTTAAGTATCAAAGTGACTTGTATCATAACTTAAGATTGTACATATTTTCTTAGTCTATGAAACTGGAAATCAAAATTGAGCATATAGTTTACTAATAAAAGTTATAGTATATAGAAAAATTATTAAATTAGTGAAATGATTTTAACATATCCATAAACTTCAAAAATTAATGAGCACCCCTAAACAAGATTAATACAAATCCATAAACTGAAATAGTGAATACATGTATCAATAAACTATCCATATGAAAATATATACAAATTACAAATATCACATGAACATCCATAAACTAAAATAATCCATGATGTACACCCATAAAATGTTTATGTATGAAAATATAAAAAGTTTGTATCACACATGTGAATGTGCCCTATGTAATGAGCCTAAAAATATTCAAACTATGACATTCTAAGTACCACTAGAACTCATATGTGAGTTCTGTCGTGCAAAGTAAGTGTCCATAACCTAGTACTGCAATATAACACATTCAAACTCAAACTAATTATATCATTATTTGTACAAAAGAAACAATATGGAAATAAATGATATTGAACCACATTCATAACTACATATACATGAATCTTCTAACCTTAGTCGAGTTCAAATGCAAGTCAAATAGGATGGGGGTCTAAGCATGAAACTGGGTTTGGTGCTCCCTTGCTCGTGGCTTGATTATTAGGGCTTGAAACGATGGACCCGTATCATCAGTGCCTCTAAACCCAACATCCCACTCATTTCTCCACATAACAATGACATCAACGACACTCTACATATGGGTCTATGTACACAATGGCAAGGACATGTTATAATTAGTCTACAAATCAATTAGCATATATGTGTAGTTTAAAAAAATAAAATGTTGAAATCTTAGGAATAAAAAGGTTTACCTCAATTGTTGGTCCATGTGGTTGTACATAGTGACTCTCCTCCACATTAGTGAACATATAAGGTGGAGATGGAGGTGGAGGAGAATCCATGGAAACATGCTCTGGTCGAGAATGGCCTAGTTGATCAACTTCCCCCTCAGATGACCTCATAAGCTCATCCATGTAGCTAGGACGTGTCTACATGTTATCATGAACTTATTAATATAAATATGCAATCTAATATGAACTAGAATTTTTAATATAAATAATTATGCATAATTTGACAATAAGAGTCAAAAGTTTCATATGTGTGTGTGTGTACCTAGTTTGTGTCACATAGGTTGTGCACCCTCCAAGTCTCACGAATGGCATCACAATACATACATGTATATGTCAAAATTTCATAAAAGGGTAAACTCGTGAGAAATGCATCATCATATAAGGGCATTGGTGGGTCACGAGGAAATGGTGGTGGTCGCTTAATCTCTCCATCCAATGCAACACATGCATTAGCCAATGACGTCCACGTGCTGCCCACAATAGTATCTCGCGTCTCACCACTGAGTTGCGACAACTTCTCTAGCTCTGTCAGTATTACTAAGTTCTGAGACAGTAGTGGAAAGAATCTCGGAGGTGGTGCTACATGCCCAAAGTCCCTATGAGCCCCCTTTTGTTCATAGGTACATCCCAAGCCAAGTCCATAATAATGAGATTTGGTATCACTGTAATCTGACCTCATATGTAACACGAACTCTACATATAAATGCTTGGAAAAATAAATGGCAACCTAGTCATGGTGGGGGAACTGGCCCCAAGCTCCAATGAATCTAATATACACAAAAGGGGTTGCATTAGCATTCCTAAAATATTTCAATGGAATCAGAAATTTATGTCTAATAGGGACATCCAAAGGGATGTCGAACAACTCCGCATGAACATCAAATTCCTTGGTGGCCTCTTTCATCACCTCCCAAGAATCCGGGCCTCTAACCTCATGCCTCTTGATCCTCTATATGAATTGTAATATGTAGCTATGTGGGCTCGACCTGCGGTATGTCTCAATCAACCTATTGATGTTAATTAACATCAAAGACAATACAAGATGAATCGGTGAATTGGCATGGATATTCTTTATCTCTGTTTTGATCCATGTATGATGGGTCATAACATCCTTTAATGTGATATAAGTTGTAGCATCATCCCATGGAGGGATCAATGTTGCACTCTTATCCTTAGCTTCGGCCTGTTGAGGGCTTGTAAATCATAAACATAATTTAACATATATATAATTAACAAACTATAAGCATAATAACATATACATTAAATTCAAAGACATCAGTTGAAGACAATTTAAAAATTAACGACAATTTCAAGACATAAACACAAAGTTTAAAGAGGATTTAAAAATGCAAGAGGTGTACTTGAAATGGGCAAAGAAGGTCCATTGGATGTGACATGGTCATCAAAAAAGACAGAAACACTGCCTTTGACACTCTAACTGGTGTTGGAGGCAGGATCTACGGGGGGAACATGAACTCTCGGTGGGCTACGTGATCTATCACGAGCCCAACCATGTATAACAGAACCTATCGCATTGTGATGACCTATAGTTGGGGCACGTATATGGAATGCCTCAACATATTACTTATAATACATATAAATTAATCCAAGAAAAAAATGTTGTCAAGAAAACCATTTCTAAACCTAAGCAGAATAATCTAGCATGAAGTCCTAAACCTTAGAGTCCATTTTTTAATAATTTATCAATCAAACTACATTGAGTCCCATGTAAACACAATTGAAAGAAGTGAGCAAATTTGCTTTCACACTTTTTCTCGTTTCTAAATAATGCATTTTATTCATAGCGCATAAGTATATATATATATATATGAAATAAACCTATTTACAAACTAATAAAATTTCATGCTAACCAAATACTACAATAGACTTTAAATTCTTAATGTTTGACTTTGACACATGACATGTACTAGGTGTAAGCACATAAAGACAATGTTTCTTGTACAACAAACTATATAATGAAACAATATGGTACAAATTAGAAAAGAGTTTAAATGCTTTTATTCACAAAGACCAAATGCACTTTTCATAACGTATATATCAATGATGCACTGCATATATATATATATATATATATATATATATAATATATATTAATTATATAGCCTAAAGAACCCATAAATTAGCCCAAAAAAAGAATAGAAATTTCGACAAAGATTATGACAAAATCTGATAGAAATTTTTGAAAATTTGGATTACAACTGTCAAACTTCAGGGTTTTGGGTGCCCCTCGGGTTCTTGATGGTGTTGAATCCATTTCCACCATCAAAAAAATGATTCAAACACTCAAGCATTCTGATTTTTTGAATTTTCTTTTACTGGATTCTGGCAAGAAATATGTCATCCAAGCGAATTTGTGGCATCAGTAGACAACGCCTATATATATGTTATATTTTAAATAAATATGCTATGTTAAATTTATAAGTTCATAGTTATGGCACAATATTATTTTATGTTAATATATATATGTTATGACCTAACAATTTTAATGTTTAATATAATATATATAGTATATATATATATTATATATTTTATATATATATATATTATATTAAATGTTACATCATTCATGATACATTATGATAGTTATACTTTATTAATCCAGTCACACATATATAATAGTTATTTTAAATAATTATATTAGTTATGACATAGTTATAATTATATGTTACCAATATGTATACTTTATGTTATACATGTGTAATAATTAAGCTATGTAACTTTTGTTATGAATATATATTAGTCTGGGAAGTTATAACTTAGTTAATAATATAATATATAGTAATTTATGTTTATCGTTGTAAGATGATATTACATTATAAAACTATGTTATAGTTATAGTAATATGTTGTAATGATATATATATGGTTATGGTTATGTTAAACAGTTGTAAAATTATGTTATATATTTTAAATATAGAATTATAATATATAGCTATGTGATATTATAATTAAATATAGTTACATGTTATGTTATATAGTTTTTTTTCTTGTAAGAAAAGTCGTAATTTTATTAATGAAAACAAAATTACATTTTGTATATGTTGAGTCACATTTCATCTGCAAGTCAAATGACCTCAAATCAGGGGTTCGTTAAAAAAAAGTTTAATGTACATATGGGGAGAAAATCATGTTTTCCTCCCCTTTTTCTTCTCGACCTTGCGCCACTCCCCTTGAGACGACATCGTGGATACAAGTTGAAGTGAATTTTCAGCGCCTAGTCGGGGATTTTCCTTGTCATAATCATAGGTGTCTGATGTGTGTAGTCTTTTGTTTCCATTGTATCTGGCATCTTTTCCGGTTGTGGTTCCATAGGTCCTTGTGGAGATGTCTCCTGGATTTCTGCTTCTTTGTCTGTTTGATTGTTCTCATTTGGTATGGTCTCTTCCACATCAAACTTCTCCTCCTCTTCAGGATTTGATGGGGGAAATTGCCAACCCTTGTGTTGTTTCCCTGTTTTCTTCTTTCTTTGAATGTCTTTTTTGTCTTTAGGACATGTATTTTATAGATGTCCTATTTTCCATCATATTCTGCACCTAAATGTTTTGTTTTCATAGTCTAGTGTCTGTGTCCAGCTTTGTTGTTTATGCTTCAGCTGTATGCGGTCCAGTAAGACTTTACTGAGATCTACTTCCACACAGATGTGTGCTAATGTAAAAATTCTTTCCTCCACTATTTGTGTGTCCATTTTAATATATCTGCCAATGGTGTTTCCTATACCAGCAAGGACCTGATGGTCCCAGAAGTGCAATGGGAAGTTGATTGCATGGACCCAAACTGGCATCCTGGAAACAACCATAGAATTGGCATCAAATTCCAGAAACCATGGTGTGATGAAAATGCACTTAGATCCCGAAAACCATGGTCCCTCCTATAGCACAATGTCTCTTATCTCTGTTGAATAGAATTTGACAATGAAAAACCCCTTAGAACAGAGGTGAATCTCACAATGAGAGTCCAGTTTGTGAATATCCAATGGAAAAGTTCAAACATTTTTGGTCAGAAATAGTTGAATTGACAAATGATGGCTTGTGATTCAAAATTATTACATGTCTCATCGGTTTCTCGTATATCTATATTTAGTTATGGTATATAATTTAGCTACTCGACAATGTATGGATTGGGTTTTGTTCGTGCTTGCTTTGGGGTCACTGTAGGAGTTTTTCCCCCTTGTAGGATATTATTGAAAGAAATTCCTCCATTTTTGTGCTTTTCTTGTGAATCTGTGTTGTTTTTATTTTTTTTTCTTGTCCCATTGCCTCCTTCTGTTTGTTTTGTTGTACAGAAGGTCGTTGCACCACCTCGCAGCCTCAAGTTGAGTGATATAGTAGATTCTGACATAATGTTGTAGTCCAACATGGATCTGAGGTCCTATAGGGTTTTGTCCCCATATAACAGATGTTTTAGTCCAACCAGATAGCCAATTTGTTGGGCGATGATATTCTTCAGGTTCAAAACATAGTCTGTTGCTAGAACCCAAATCAAGGAGGACTTCCCCGAAGGGGTTTTAATAAAAATTTGAAAGCGATTAGAAGTTACCAAGGAAGGGGGTT
>APFE030395046.1:0-40931 GCA_000404065.3 Pinus taeda
AACATTGTTAAATATTGCAAAGAGTAATATAGATGTAACATAATAGTCCATCATTAGTATTTACACAAATTATTCAAGGTATTGTTTCATGACATTTTGTATTATAAAGTAAATAATTTCATTGGAAGGGGCCAATTTCACTATAATGCATACATATAGTTTGGAAACATTTAAAGTTATAACTTTATCATATTCTAATTAGTAAAGAATTTAATTTCTTTTTAAAGAAAATATGTTTATAGAAGAAAGGACATAATACTTTACAAAGCACATAGTTGACTTTTATAGTTCATTAGTAGATATAGATCTTTCATCATATGTTAAATGTAGATTTGTTTTTTTAGATATGATGGAATCTAGACTCAAAAAGTTAATTTCAAGTGTGGAAATAATTAATGATGAAATGTATATGAAAATATTTTACAAATTATTATTACTCAATCAACAAAGAGTTGTGTTAATCTATGTTTTAAAATTTCCATAATAAAATATATATGTCACTTTTAAACAATAATTTCTTATTATAATTAAGCCTTATATTTTATACGCTTTTTTCCCTCATTGTTTTTAAATCCCTATTCTTAGTTGTAAAAATAAGGGGTAATGGTTGATGTAGGAACACCTTTGGCATAAATCAATCTGCATGGAATGATTTTAGTTAATATAGGGGATGAAATAAGAGTGTTGTTGAAGTGTTATGGCTCCACCTTGTTTTTATAGTGTTGCGACTATATTATTACTTTTATGGTGTTACAACTCCATTATTGTTGTTACAATGTTGCAACTCCACCATTGTTTCTACAGTGTTTCAACTCCATTTTTATTACAGTGTTGTGAATTTGTCATTGGTTTTATCCATCATTTTTCTTACAATGCTATGAATCTACCATTTCTATTGCAATACTATGACTCTTCCTTGTTGTTAAATGTTATGACTCCATCATTGTTGTTACAATGTTATGACTCTATCACTGTTATTATAATGTCGCAACTCTGCCATTGATACTATAGTGCACCAACATTGCTAAAACACTATGGATCATAGTGTGTTATGATTCCATGTGTCTTATACACTTTGTGGAAAATTAGTGAGCCAACTATCTGTGGAAATAATGATGGGATTGGGAAACAAATGATGACGTTCAACCACTACAATTGTTTAGCTTCCAAACTGACATTTAAGAACAATGATGGATAGAGGATCAATGGAAAAAAAGGAAGACAACCAAAGGACAAAGGAGATTGTGAAGTTGGAAAGGAATGGAGGAATAAAGAGGAGATGATATGATTAGGTATTAGAAATGGATCATATGACTGAATTCAACAAACTTTCTAAAGATAGACATTAGGGATCCCTAGTCTTTTAGAAATCATTTATGAGTGTCCTCAAAGTAGTCAAAGATGCATTCATTTTGGTATTGAGATTTCTTTGTTCTAGGTTGGGGTTTAGTTGTTCTAAGTTGGGGTTTGGAAATGGTGTGTTCGAGTTCTGATTATGATCCATGGTAACCAAATATCCTACAATTGAATATGATGTATGTGTTTGGAGCATAATTTAGATTTGTTTTTCCAATTTCAAATCAAATTTTCAAAAAAAAACATTAAAACCAAAGAAATTTGATTGAAATCCTCAACTGAAATCCAAAGAAGGTCAAATTTATTGACTTGGTGGTTGATGCAGAGGAAACAAGAAATATTTGATTTGATGGCATTCCAAAAATGCATCTTACGATCCAAAATGAGGAAAGAAAGGGCCACATGCATATAAAAAATATAACAGACTAGGAACATGTGTGCATTTTTAAGAATGCATGAACATTCCTAATAATGTGTGCATGTTATTAGTCATGCCTAATTGATGTGATAACTGGTATCCAAATTGGTGGTTCAGGGTTTGTTGAGTCTTAATGGCCAAGAACATGTACGTGTTCCTAACAATTTGTACATGTTCCTGTGGATGCACATTCTTAACTGATATGGACTTATCTAGGAATGAAACAAAATATAGATAAACATGAAAAAATAGATGCAACAAATATAAATCTTCATTTCATTCATATCAAAGAATTGAAAGATCCTTATGAGAAGAATGGAAATAAACTAGCTCAGGAAATGGTAGCTTATTTCTAAGAAGAGATGCAGTGACTACATACCCTTGAACTATATTACAATGCGGCTTAAGGGTCATTTTATTATTGGGCAAAAAATAGAAACAATAAACAACCAAAAACCTAGCCTTGGGAGATGGAACACCAAGGATTTGTGGGCTCGATTAGGATTAGCTGGGAAACCAACTTCTTGGGGTCATAACTTGGTCATATGATCTTCCTTTGGCGCATCTGATACCTCGTTGGAAAGATCTCTCCGATTAATACAATATTTGTGGAAGTTCTTGCCTTAGGGCATAAAACTATTGCAAACCTTAAAAAAATGTCATTTAGGGGGGTAAAAACAACTTCAGAAGTTGAGGACCCGAAAAACTGCTAAAAATTAAATTATGCTATAATCAATGAATCTGATGAAACCAATTGAATGTCCAAGATAGAATAGGAGGGTGGCTGCCAATATCTGCTTGGATCAATCCCATGGGGGCTTCATTGGAGGAGAAATACCATACAACGTGAGTTCACATTGGGGGATATATATTGAGGAAATAATTGCATAATATATTAGGGGATATATAGGGGGTAAAGGGTTTTTATATTGGTAGGTATAAAAATGGAGCTCAAAGTTAATGAAAAAATATAAATGGGTATAAAAAATGTCAGTGAAAAAATGGATACCTACGATATATAGTGGAAGTATGCTTTTTTTAATTGGGAAGGTGTATTAGGTTCGTATTGCTAAGGGGTTAAATAATGTGATTTTTAGGGGTATTTTCCAATATGTAGTCAAATTAAGGGTATTATTTAATATTTCATATACACATGTGATAGGTTAGAGGTTCATTGAGTCAAGACCCCATGATCAATCCTCCTCCCTTAGGAAGAAATGGTCCCCATTGCATGTAGAGCCTCCATGAGGTGAGGAAATTTCTGTTGAACCTCATCCCTAGTGAACCACTTGCCCTGGTGAAGATGTTGGCCTGATTTGATAACTTGATATAGTTGTATGCACTACTGGAAAGTTTTATTGATTTGTGTGTCCATGATCCTGTCAATTGTGGCCTATTTGATGCCGCTTGGGTTGAGCTCTATTGGTGTTAGCTACTCAGCAATGTGGGATGTGTCCAATCATGGGGGAAAGTATGGTCGTAATCAGGACACATTAAATAATGGGTGCAGACTAAGGAATGATGGAATGTTGAGCTTGAAGGCATTGTCCTGTAAAACCTTAGGGATGGTGTACAACTCATATCAGAGTAGGAAAATCTTAGAGTGGGGCCCAATGAGGCAATACTTCTACAAATGTAACCAAACTTTGTCTCCCGCATGGAAGTTGTGTGGTACCTAATGTTCATCATGACACTACATGTACTTAACATTGGTTTTATCCAATATGTCATGGACCTGCTTGCAAATGTCCTCAACGTGATCAATGAACCTGTTTGTAACACCCCCTCCTCCCAAGTCCACCCAAGCAACCTGTTAGCCAAGGTAAACATGTGAAGAGAGAGGCTACTATAAGGGATTAAAGTTCCTTGGTGACTTTAAGGAAACGGAACCGATAGAACATGTCAAACAAATCCATCCACATTAGCAACAACACTTTCAAGAGACATGTCAGCCACTTAGACATCTTGTCCCTGAGTCCCACTTATGATTTAAGGCTTTTAACCCTTGGTCATTCTCATGTTGTAGGCATAATAGCATCTAGAAACCCAAATTCTCTCTCATAGGCCTATGTGCATGCATTTGTGGACTTTTCTCAGTAGATATGTGCCAGCGACCCTGAGATTTGAGCCACTTTTCTAGCCCAGAATCTGGCCGTATGCCCAAAACTTGCTACAACCTTTAGAATCCATCAAAGCCATGATAATAATGTGATAAATCAAAAATCAACCTCAGGAATAAGCCTTAACATCCCCAATTCAAACTGACATTCTGTCAAACAGTTGACATCAATGCAACCTATAGTTCTATGATACATGACAAAGCATAAATTATTGAATGAACTTATGGAACATAACCAAAAGGATCACCTCCTTCTCCATTGAACTATAATATCATTAATTAGGTCTTGCATACATCCATTTAACAAATACCAGTAAATACATGAAATAAGAATGACATGAACCAATCATTTAACCATGCCTATAACCAACATAAAACCATATAAATATCATAGATATGACATCCATTAAATCCGCATATAAAGTAGTGAAAAAGTAAAAGAACTTAGCTTTTATTAATATTAGGAAAATAAGACTAGGTTCGGGACTTCCATATAGCATCCAACTATAGACATGGATGAATGAAATATCTCTTTCAAATAGTCACCCTTGTGCTATATTCCTAGCATGAATGTGGGATCTCATAGAACAACGAATTCAGGAAAAACCAAGGGACTCTAGAGGTTAAACTACCCCCATCCTCACCAAACCATGATCACACCCAAACCGGTGCTCCAATCACAATCGAACCGAACCTGGAATGCCATTTAGAATCCATCACTATCATTGAGTAATTTTTCATCTCCTTGTCTCTCGTGCTTTACCCCAATCCAATCCCAGATCACTAGGCCCTAAACTGATACATGTCTCTTAGGCTTTACTACAATCCAGAATTGGATCACTAGGCCCTAAACCTAAGCTTCTCCCTTAGGATTTAACATGTATCGCACCAAAATCGCTCAAGGGATTCCTAGGACCTTGGGAATGAACCTTGAGAGCACCTCCGCCCTGGATTCTAAAATTCATCCTGCAATCCAAAGCTTAAAACTGAGATGAACATCCCAACATAACATGGCATCTAGAGAAAGGAAAGGCTAGGCTGAAAACCACTATCATAACCCAGAAAAACCATGTCACCAATAGCAAGAGAACCATACACCAACATGCAAAGTCATGCATTTCCAAACCAGCTAGGAAATCACACATGCAAAAGGTTACCTACAAGTATTCTTGCTGAAGTTGCATGATCCTTCTCCTCTTCCTTAATCCTTGATTTCCTTATTTTCCCTTTGCTTGCTTTCCCTTTCTTGATCCAAAGGTACAGTGCTCCAATAAAACTCTAAGTGACCAAGAGTGAGTGAGAGAGAGAGAATAATGAGAGAGCTTCAAACTTGAACTGACCAAGAGCTTGCCAATTGATCCTCGGAAGCCTTTTTATTAATCAGGCCTCTAATTTATTCATTTTCCATTATTTTCCTTCAATTTCCCCGCACATGAACCTTGTGACCTTTCACCTTAATTTTCTCCTAATTTCCTTTATGTTCATAAATATATGTGACAAAAATACCTTTTTCCCTTTCCCTTTTCCTTTTCCAATCTCCTTAGCCATAATAAACTAGGATGAACACCGACACCATGATGTATTTATTTATTTATTTTAGCCAGGGTATCTAGTTAAACTCGAGGGGTAGTCCAGTAGGAATTTAGAAACACTTTTGATTAATATTGTGATTTTTTGGTGGGGTTGTAAACTTCCTTCGACTTCAGATTGTCTGCGGTTCTTCAGATCTGCGCAGCTCCTGCGGTGTAAACTCCCGGTTCTTGGGTGAATTCTCTTCTACGGTGAATTCTCTTCGGTGAAAAAAAAATTATGTTTCTTCATGTGAATTCTCTTCTACGGTGAATTCTCTTCGGTGAAAACTCCCGGTTCGTCTGCGGTATTTGCGACTGCTTGAGTATTTTTTATTTATCTCTTCAGATCTGCGTAGCTCCTGCGGTATAAACTCCCAGTTCTTCGGTGAATTCTCTTCTACGGTGAATTCTCTTCAGTGAAAACTCCCGGTTCTTCGGTGAATTCTCCTCGTCTGCGGTGAATTCTCTTCGTCTGCGGTTCTTCAGATCGGCGCAGCTCCTGCGGTGTAAAATCCCAGTTCTTCGGTGAATTCTCTTCTACGGTGAATTCTCTTCGTTGAAAACTCCCGCTTCTTCGGTGAATTCTCCTCGTCTTCGGTGAATTCTCTTCGTCTGCGGTTCTTCAGATCTACGCAGCTCCTTGTGTTAGCTCGGCGGCGGTGTTAGATCTCTTCAGATCTGTGATCTACGCAGCTCCTTGCGATATCTCAGCTCTGCGGCGGTGTTAGATCTCTTTCGATTCACGATCTGCGGTTTGAGCTGAGGATTGTCTCTTCAGTATCTGCGGTTTTCAAATCTGCGGTTTGGCTTTCGATCTGGTGCAGATCTGCGTAAAATATGGCCCCGAGCTTCGCAAAAATAACTGGTGGCTCATCCTCCTCTGGAGGGCAATCTCCTGCCCATATCGTGAGTGAAGCCCCAACTCCCACTATCCAAGTGGTCCAGGACTCACTGGATGAAGCTTTGAAGTTCTCCAAAAGTGCCCTAATTTGTCGGTTCAATGGTTTTTGGCCGCAGCTGATAGCACTCCAAAATTGGATCTCAGAAGTATGGAAGCCTATCATTTCTGATGAAATTAATATCTACCCCTGTGCTAGAGGTTTCTTTATAGTAGATTTTGAAAATCCTGAAAGCAGACAATGTATTCTAGATTCCGGCCCTTGGTTTTGGGAAAAATCAGGTCTATTCATGAAGCCATGGAACCCATCATTCGATCCCTCTACAGCAGTGATAACCTCAGCACCAGTTTGGGTGAGATTGCCAAGCCTACCCTTGCATCTCTGGAATCTCTCCTCGCTAAGAAGCCATCGGAAATGCAATTGGGAAATTTTACTGCAGGTGCCCAGAAACAGAGGAATATGCCAGAACCACCTATGCACGCATCTGTGTGGAAATGGATTTCAGCATCGGATTCCTAGCTGAAATAAACATAACAAGTAAAGATTATGTGTGGAACCAAAAGCTTGATTATGAAAGTGTCCTCTTCAGATGTCGATCGTGCTTTGAGACAGGGCATCTAGCCAAAAATTGCCCAAAAGCCTCTGAGAAAAATTTTGCTAGAAAAAACCACCACAGATCTACATGGTGGGAAGGAGCACAAAAAGAACACTACACTGTCATCAAAGAAGAATATTCTAGAGAAAACTCTGAGTCACAAGAAATCAAGGAAGAAGGAAACAACTCTCAAAGCAAGCAAGGAGAAAGCCCGCCCCAACAAATCAACAGTTATGAGGATTTGAATACCACAGAAAATAAACTTAACATCAAAGCAGATCTCCTAAACCAAACTTCTCCGACTATAGACCGCGAAGCTAAGACACCAATGTCCCAAGAACCAGAAGAGATGAAGGAGATGCAAGACAAAGGAAGTTGGAAGATGGTAGAGAAAAGAAAGAAAGCTACAACACCAATCTCGCCAATAAAGACGAGGAGCCAAACAAGTAAAAATTAAGAAAATTGTAGGTCCGATAGACCAATTTGGTCTCAGTGGACGTTAACCATCATCATCATCATCATCATCATTGAATAAAATTCATCTTGGAATATGTGTCCCTTACCCATGGTCTTATTTTTCTCCTTTATTTACATTATTGCATAGAATTTTCTCCAGGGTTGTTACAGAGCCCTTCCCCTTGGGGAACAATGTCCTTGGTGTTAAACCACACCGTGACCTCAACAGAACCACTAAAAAGAAAACATACTTCTCGTAGAGATTTATAACTTAGCTCATTGCAGTATTTATGATGAAAGTCCTACTCAAAAGAAAAATATCATGACAAAATCACAATATAATAACCATACCACATACTGGAGCTTTATAACACAACTCATTATGGTATTTACAATAGCCACATATACACATATGCACATTTTTTAAACCAACAAATAAAAGGATACGATGCTCGTATCAATCAATAAGGGAATCTAGAAGATCACAACTCCACCCTCAAAAGTAATACCAGGATCCACCTCCTTCCTAGGAAGTCCAAAATCCACTGCCACAATCAAAGTTGCATACAATGTCCAATGTTATAATCCTATACCACTTGCCCCCTCAATGAATAGTTATCGACTCATTGTTCTAGGGCGCACTCCCAATGTGTATTTAATTTTGTTTGGCAATGTTCATGACAAGAACAAATATATCTGCGACCTTCCTCTCTTTGCTATGTAGTCCCTTAAGAAATATAGTCACTACCTTCCATGCAGTCATTCACCTTCCAAGTTCCTCGACATCCTCTATCCCGGGTGATTCATCCCTTGGCAAGGCTTCCTTGCATTACAAATTAAAACAACCAAGGCATATAGCTGCCTCAAACCATCATATCAGTCATAGCATACTCATGGAAAACAATGGACACTATTGGGTATTAGTGTCCCACAGTGGCCCTTCTCCTGAAGTTCTTTACTAGCATACTATTGCATGTTCCAATTTCTTTTGTTGTTGCTGCCAATTCCTGTAGTC
The DNA here is from genome assembly GCA_000404065.3 of Pinus taeda. NCBI lineage: Eukaryota > Viridiplantae > Streptophyta > Pinopsida > Pinales > Pinaceae > Pinus > Pinus taeda. The sequence goes on from APFE030395046.1 coordinate 8,430, forward strand.
GATTTCAACCACCCAACCAGACATGTTCATGAATTCTTGTTCCAAGCACATAATTTCCATTAGATTTAGATAAACTGAAATAAACTCAAATCATACCTCATCAGTAGCTCGTTAATAAGGTATCATGTTTGCTTCCTATCACAACAAATCAAACTCATTGTTTGATCAAAACATCATGTATAGACATATCACATATGGTTAGCCCAAAACGAAACCATCATATATGAACATGAGAAATCATATGTAACCATCATAAACTTGAATCACAGATCACGTATACTCATCATATACCATAGTCATAAATCACATGCATAATAAAACTGAAATAAAATGTTGATACTTATCCTTTCATCAATCTTTAGCTTCTGCCTTTGTCCTTATTCCATACATACTTTGGATCGGCTGCCACACCAGAAAAGCACCCAATTCCTCCTCCTCAACCATGTGCACATACACATAGTGTGCATCACACACATACAACTACACATGTCATACAACACCATGCAATACATGCATCTACACCAGTACCATATGTACCACATCTACATAGTACCATTTCTACACTACAACCACCTGCATAACATGTCTACAACATCACACATACACAATACCACCTGCACAATATGTATAAAAGGCCACATGTACATTGTACCACTGTACAATTTGTACGAAATACCACATGTACACAGTACCACATGCATGACATGTACATGACACCACATGTATACAACATCACATGAATGACATGTACACAACACCACATGTATACAAAATCACATGAATGACATGTACAGAACACCAGCTGCACACAACACCACTTGTACAATTATGCACACAACACCATACATACATAACACCACATGCAAAACATGCACACAACACCACATGTACATAACACTACATATCCAGCATGTACATAACATCATCTGTACACAACACCACATATCCAACATGCATAGAGAATCATATGCATACAATGTCGCATATACATCATGCGCACAATACAATGTGTACATAGCACTAAATATATAATATCTACATGGCACCATCTATACCCAACACTAGATATTCAATATTCGCACAACACTACATGCACATAACATCACATATGCAACATGTGCATAATAATAGTACCATACATCAAAAGCCACATTGTCTTTACCAAGCAACCTTGCTTTGAGTGTCTTATCCATGCTTGTCCCAACATGTCATAGAAAACACTACTTTCATATAGCTATTGTATCCCTTGGTATAACATGTCCATAAAATAGACATAATATAATCACATAATATCAACTCATAACCATATGATACTGACCTTGTATATTTTTCATGGCTACTCTTCTCAATTGATTCCTCGTAAGGCCAGGAATCTTGTCATGGAATTCGCCTGCGTAAGCAATCATTCCTCCACAAGGACAATTCCTGATGACCCTGTCATACAATGACATAGATACATACATATATAATTATTAGAATAAAAAAATCATCATATTTTTAGACAACAATATACATACATACATGAATATCTATATAAACATCAGCATAATCATGATCACAACAAAATTTCTAAATATTATAAGCTCTAGGTTTGAAACGTTCCTTATTTGTGCACATCATACACAACAATGAGAGTAATCGTTCCCAACATAGCCAAGACATCTGACACCTCAAATCCATTTACTTTACCTTTAATGGATATTTTTCTATGTTTATCCTGTCATCATCCACTTACCACAATGGACCTAACTAGTCCAACTGACTCTCATAGTCTTACCTTCCACTATGCTTACTCATGCACCGAGCTTCATCTGAGTCTTACATCACCTTTTGGGTACCACAAAACTTTCCCCAGGCCCCATTAACTTTCCTCTCTCCGAACTAAATCCCAGGACTCAAAACATAAAAGGAAAGAAAAAGAACAAATAAGGAGAAACCATGAAAACCAATACAATACGACACCACAAAAAAGTGGCATAGCTATGCACTAGACACACCCAAAATCATAAATCAAGTGCAACAATCACAAAAGACAAAAAGAAAAATACTAACGACAGACACCATGGCTCAATCCCCATGGTTCTCAAGGAATTCTCAACTAAATATTTCTTCAAAATTTCATGGTAAATTCTTCACCATGCAGCCCCCTGAACCATACCACCATAACCACATAACTATTAGTACATAAATAAATATAAAAATACACCATATACCTTATCTTGTTGTGCCAAGCATGTTTCCTTGTTGCTGAACATGTCTATGCCATTTCTCAAGGGACTCCAATTAGCTTGAAAGATTCACCTGTAACTAGAGACTACCTAATATAGCTATCAATTACATGTCGATGAACATAGAACATAAACATAATCTGAGACAAATCAAGGTTAACAAGACTTCCTACATGTGAAGCACTCATTCATTTATAATTAGGGTTTCCAAACCTAGCCAAATTAATGCTTGCCCAATTCCTTCCTTTTACATTTTTACCTGGTTGCAATCAAGGCTTATTATGTACTATCACATCACCCAACTGCTAGTTATATAAACACATCAAGTTCTACCTTCTCAGGTAATTCCTAGCATGTTAGCCTGCAACTACTAAGACATGTTAACCACATGCTCCAACTATCATTACAATCATATCTATCAATTTGAAATGAACCTTTACAAGGACCATAGTCAACTCATAGTCATTAGGAATAATGCTACAATTGTCAACTACATTCGAGTACATAACAACTATCTCAATACATATGTGTTAGTACAATCATCTTAAAACAATATCATTGGAACGTATAATCATATTATGAAATTCATTAAACATTCAACCAAATTGCAACAATACCATGTTAAATAAATCAACTAGATGATGTAATAGACATCAAACACTTAAAAACCTAATAGAAAACATAATCAAATAGTCAAGCACCAAGTATATGATGTAAGAAAACTTGTATCTTAATGTATCTTACGGAGGCAAACTTGTCTACAATCAATCCATATTAGCAGGATATATATTCACAATATATTAACCCAAACATAAACAAGATCATGATATGGAAATAGTCACTAGCAAGAATGTTTACCTCATATCTCATACATAATTATCATTCACACATATGCAAAGTCAATCTATATTAGTACAACACCATATCACAAATATGTCGGCTCACACCTGAATGTCATAACCCTAACCATCTGAGTAGCCCAATCCAATTTAGCATGATACATATAACATCAATATCTTAATGTAATAATCGTAATCATCAAGCTAACTATCTTTCAATAACAACAATTTAACCTATAAGATACTTCATCAACAAATTACAACATAATCATTAAGTTATTTAATATAAAATACCAATAGAATGCATACAACCTCATGTTACTATCATTCCTGACTATCTGACACATGTGCATATAACTACACTAATCAAATAACATCTATCATGAATGTAACTATAACATCAAAATAAATGTACATAAACCTAATGTATATAACCCTAATGCATATAAATATTCTTAACTTATATACCTGCATGTAAACGTACAAAACTTACATCATGATCTACTCTTACCCTGAATCCTAATGCTGCAACCTCATTATGATGATCTGCATCTCCTGCTCTATCTCAGCCAACACATTAGCATCATAACGTACCAATATCACCTTGATGATCTAAATTTCACACCATGACTTCACAAGGCATGTTTGACCTACTATTTGTGCTTAACTATATCCAATACCATTCATGCATGACAACTACATATAGACATATAACACATGAGTACCAAACCATTTGCACATCATTCTAGCTAGAGTTAAGTCATCAATGCATGACCATATCAACTACACAAACCACGACCTCATGAATGACAACAACCATTAGTCCATGGTACACATTGGCACATGAAACCATCGACATGCATAAGAAATGTCTAATCAACTACACATACTCATGAATGCATGTAGTCGAACATGAGTGATCAATTATTGTAAGAAGCCTACAAGAATGATACATGTAATCAAACAACCAAGAAGGAAACCTAACACACAAGGATATAATCAAGCTACATATAATCATATAATCAGTCATATATGCCTAACTATGCATCCCACAAAATCAACATCAAGTTCCTCATGAAAACCTTATTGCAATGATGATCAATAAAGGCACATGGAATGCAAGTGTAAGATATACACATGCAACTGACATGCATGCATGACCAACACATTCACCCAAGAAGAGTGCAACCACACTTTGAAACCAATTTGTAACACCCCATCCTCCCAAGTCCACCCAAGCAATCTACCAGCTGGGGTAAACATGTGAAGAGAGAGGCTACTATAAGGGTTTCAACTTCCTTGGTGACCTTAAGGAAATGGAACAAATAGAACCCATCCACATCAGCAACAACACCCTCAGGAGACATTTCAACCACTCAGATATCATGTCTCTAAGTCCCACGGATGATTTAAGCCTTTTAACCCCTGGTCGCTCTCATGCTATAGGCATGATAGCATCCAACAACCCAAAGTCACTCTCATAGGCCTATGTGCCAGCGACTATGGACTTTTATTAGCAGAACTGTGCTAGTGGCCTCGAGATTTGAGCCCAATCTATCAAAAACATTATAATAGTGCCCAATTAGGACTAATTTAGTGAAACACTTGGAATAAATGCGACCTACAGGTCTAGTATACAAGACAGAGTGTAAATGACTGAAAGAACTTATGAAATATAACCAGAAGGATCACCTCCTTCTCCATTGAGTATTATATCATCAATTAGGTCTTGCATCCATCCATTTAACAATTACTACTAAATACATGAAATAACCATGACATGAACCAGTGGTTTAACCATGCTTATAACTAGCATAAAACCATATAAATATCATAAATATGACAACCATTAAATCCACATATAAAGCAGTGCAAAATTTAGAGAAATTATCTTTTATTAATCGTAGGCTATTTCAACCAAGTTCGAGATTTCCACACACCAGCCAACCATAGACATGGTTGAACCAAATCTCCTTTTCATCCAGTCACCCCCATGCAATATTCCAAGCATGAATGTGGGATCTCATAGAACAACCAATCCAAGAAAAACCAATGGAATCTAGAGGATAAAACACCTCCAACCTCATCAAACTATGATCACAACAAAATTGGTGCTTCGATCACAACCAAAGAAAACTAGGAATTCCATTCGGAATCCATCACTATCCTTGAGGAATTTTCCATCTCTTCGTCTCTCAGGATTTACCGCAATCCAATCTTAGATCACTAGGCCCTAAATCATGACTAGTCACTTAGGATTTACCGTAATCCAAACCTAGATCATTATACCCTAAACAGAGACTTCGCCCTCAGGCTTTATCATCTATCGTGCCCAAACTAGTGAAGGGGTTCCTAGGCCTTTGGGAATGAACCTTGATACCACCTCTGCCTCGGATTCTGAAATCCATCACGAAAACCAAAGCTCAAAACCAATATAAACATCCCAACATACCATGGCATCCAAAAAAATGAAAGGGTATGATGAGAACCATTGTCTTAACCCGACAAAACCATGGCACTGACAACAAGAGAACCATACACCAATATACAAAGCCATGCATATCCAAACCCGATAGGAAATCTCACATGCAAAAGGTTACCTATAAGTATTCATGTTGAAGCTACATGATCCTCCTCTTCTTCCTTGATCCTTACTTTCCTTCCTTTCCCTTTGCTTGCTTTTCCTTCCTTGATCCAAAGCTAGAGTGCTCCAATAAAAATCTAAGTGACCAAGAGTGAGAGAGAGAAAGAGAGTAAAGAGAGAGCTCTAAACTTGAACTGACTAAGATCTTGCCAACTGATCCTCAAAAGCCCTTTTATTAATGAGGCCTCTAATTTCTTCATTTTCCATTATTTTCCTTCAATTTCTTCCTCACATGAAACCTTTGACCTTCCACCTTACTTTTCTCCTAATTTCCTTTATTTTCATAAATAAATGTGCCAAAAATTCCTTTTTTCCTTTGTCGTCTCCAATATCCTTAGCCATAATAAATCAAAATGAACACCCACACCAGGATGCCTTGCCCAAAATTCAACCTGGAATACATGTCCCTTACCCATGGTCTTGTTTTTTTCCTTTATTTACATTACTGCATAGAATTTTCACTAGGGCTATTACATTGTTATCACTACCAGCTTTGGAATGGACATGAGTTAAATCTTTTTGAGTAGCTGCAAATGGTATGGCCACATCAATGGGACATAGTGGTTGGAATCCTAATCCCACTTGAAATGGGATGTGGCCAGTTGAGCTATGTGGAGCTCTATTGTAGCTATGTTGGACATAGGGGAGGCTTTTATCTCACGTGTGTGGATGCTTAAAGTTGTACATGCACATAATGTGCATGATCATCATGTAGACAACCTCTGTCTGGAGATCAGTTTGGGGGTGGAAGGTCGTGGACTTAGTGAGCTTAGTATCCAACATTGACCAGAGGCTTGACTAAAATGTACTTAAGAACTTGTTGTCCCAATTTGAGATAATGGACTATCGGATCCCAAAGTGTACCCACATGCATTCAAAGAAGAGATTAGTAGTGGCTTATGTTTTTATACTCTTTTTATGGCTCATTTGAATGGATATCTTAGAGAATATATCTATGACCATGACAACACAGTCATTTCCATGCTTAGTAGAAGGAAGGAGCAACATGTAATCCATGGAGATCGATTCCCAAGGCCCAATAGGGGTAGGCAGAGGAGTATATAGGCCTTGCTTCTTGATTGTTGGTTTGGAAATGGTGCACAAAGTGTAGGATCTGATGTACTTCCCAACATCCTATCGAAGGTTTGGACAATAAAAATACTTTTGCAGCACCAACACTATTTTCTCTACTACAGAATGTCAAACGATCTGACTGTAGTGTGCCTCCCAAATCATCTTGGAACTCTTTCTTGCAAGAACATAGAGGTGTCCCATGTGGAATAATAGTGTGTCATTAGAACTTGTGTGCCTTGCAGGAGCATTTTGTATGCGTTTTTGAATTATGGATCACTCTTGTAAAGATGTGGCCATTGAGAAGTCTCGTGTCCACAAGAGTCGAGCACAGTGGTCAACACCATAACTGGTGGTCAGATGAGATAGTCTACAACATTATTGGTGCTTCCCTTCTTGTACTTGATGTTAAAATGGAATTGTTTCATATATGTGGACCACTTCTGATGGAGATAGTTCTCCAACATTCCTTGTGTTTGTATGAACTGTAGGGGTTGATGGTCTGTGTGGATGACCATGTCCTTCTCCAAGATGTAATTCTTTCATTGTCCATAGGTTTATATAATGGAATACATATCTTTGTCATAGGTGGGATAGTTTTGGTTGTGTTTGAAAGTGTCTCACTATGATCTGCCATCGCATGCCCCTACTAAGTAAGAATTCCCCCGATGGCATAGTCAATGACATCTGCCTCAATCATAAATGGTTGTTGCAAGTTTGGTAATGTGAGGACTGGTTCAAAGAAGTGGCGATGATTCAACTCAGAAAATGTCTTTTCTTGGGATTTATACCAAAATAACTTTTCTTTTTATCCACCCTTGGTGACTTTACTCAAAGGCCAAGTGATATGAGAGAAACCTAACATGAACTTGTGGAAGAAATTGGCAAAACCCATAAAGTTGTGTATATTGACAGAGTGGTTGGGGTTTGCCAATCCCAAATAACTTGTATCTTGGTTGGGTCTGTTATCACCTAGATTGAACCTCAGGCCGAAGGAAGGGGATGCCAGGGTAACCACAAACCATGCTTAGCCATGTAGCTAGCCCTACTAGGCTAGGAGAGAGCTCTCTCCATAAGGATCTCAGCCAAGATGACTGGATCAAGAAAATGATTTTAGGCTAGGTATAATAGCACAAGGTTTGATTTTATTTTGAAGGGTTTTACTGGATCAGGAGGACCCAAATATTTAGGGCAAGGAAATTAGGTCAAAATTCTAGGGTGTTCGATGGGGCAAGGTAGGCACAAGGTTCAACACTCTACGATTTTGATGGGTGAGGTGATTCAAGATAGGTGAGAAGCTAGAAAGAGCATGTGAGTAACATGGATCCTTCCTAAACTAAATAAAACATAAACTGTGAATATTTTCCCAAAAATAGACTATAAATATTATGGGTTTTGCCTATCAACTTGAAAACATCCACTTAAAAGCAATGAAATGATTTATGAAGTACAATTTTTTTTTAACATATGATCACAAAAGAGAAAAATGAACTGAAAATCATACCACATGGATCCCAAAGAAATGGCTACAATTTTTCATTAATCTCCTGCTAAAACTGATACAAAATGATGTCTACTCAAAGCATAAGCATCCAGCTAAGTCCAACCTGTAAAATAACTAAGAAAATACATAATATAGGCCAACAACCAACTCATCCTAGGCTCAGGGGTGGAATCCATGAGTGGAGGATTAGTTGCAAGAAAGGATGAACTGATAGCTGGAGTATAGGGTGGTCAAAGTGACTCATCCCTCACACTAGCAAACTGATTCATTACATGCCACATAGGCCATCTAACTGATGTATCTACCGTAGGTAAAAGAAAAAACATGATAATTACATCATCTAGATCAATTACATAGGTAAAACTTGAATTTTCAATAGATAAAATTCAACCTGGAATGAAATAGTGAAAATTGTGGAAAATTGTCAACCGCGCAGTGACCTTGGTCAAATGCGTAGTGTCCTCTTCTTGCTAACTTTTGAGCACCTTCCCGATGTCCAAATCTAGCCTAAGATAGCGCATTGGAAATATTATCTTCTCTAGTTTCCAAAACTACCCTTGGTTTTCAAAATGGGCTTCATTTACCCCTAAAAAATTGCAATCTCTGAAGACTTCTCAAACGCACAGCGACCATGCCAGAAAAGAGGCAGAAAGGTGATTTGTTGGTAGTTTTTGACCCTTTTGGCTGACCAATTTTGTTCCAAATTCTTAGAAACTATAAAGGGTGTATATCCGCATCATTATGAATCCAAAATGCTGACAATTTGTTCATTTGATGCCCCAAATGAAAGCACAACGTCCTAGGTGCTGTGCATTTGACCATGTTGACTGTGCCAAAATTTCTTCAAAAAACACAACAAAACACATCTTGCTAAAATTGTTCAAAAATGACCAAAATTGGTGGGTTGATAGAGGGCTCTATGTTTGAGGCATGGAGTGATACCTCTGTAAGGATATCCAACCTCTTTTTCTCCTCTTGCTTTGTTAAAGCCTCAATTTTTGCATGAGCTCTTTTGAGCTTGGCTCTTGCAATTTTGTCTCTTATAGCATAGTGCTTCACCATCTTTCTTTGAATATCATTGTCCTTCTTGGCCTTTCCTAGGAGGTTCTCTAAATGATCATTTACCTTCTCAGGCCAATATTCTCGGTTTTCATTTACCATCTTGGCAAATGCTCATTCAAGGTGAGTTGATTGGCCATTTCTTCCTCCCTTTTCCTTTCTACTCTAAGGCTCTTTTTAGGCCTCTACTCCTTGGCCTTCTTCTTGGCACCTGTTCATCAAGTGGCTCACCATACTACCCATATGCCTCATCAAGTAAGGCCTTTTCCTTTTCAACCTCTCTATTTTCCTTTCTGAGCTGAATCTCCATGAGCCCATTTTTTACCTCAAACTGCCTATTTTCCTACTCATAGTAAGAAATGATCCATTTGGCCCTTTACAGGTTGACCTCAAGTTCTCCTATGAGTGCATTCTTCTCCTTGATGACAATAGTTGTGCTTTTATTGTCATCACGTTCATTTGACTCAACTAACTAAAACTCATGCTCTATCTCATGGAGGCCTTCCTCCTTCTGTTGGACCTTTGCCTCTACAACTTTTTCCTTGCCCTTTTGTACTTGTTTTATCGATGAAGAAGGTAAGGCCCCTCCCACAATCAATGGGGCAAATTCTTTCCTATTCCCTCTCTGATAGTTATGTTCCAAGGTACCTAAACTAGCCCTTTTAGGCTTACTGCTCTCACCATGCTCAATATGCTCCTCCTCAGTTCCTTTATCTCTACTAGGTGAATGAATAGGCTCATGAAATGTCGATGATGGAGGTGATGGCGTGGCTGAATCATGAGATGAAGATTAATGATGTATAGGCTGATTTGGAGGAATGTAGGTGGGCGGATAAGAGGATGAAGGGGCCACTTGACCATGCTGAAGAGGTGGGATTGTGAAAACCTCATTGGATATGAAAGTGTCCCATGCAATGTTAAGATGATCAAGGCAGTGTAGGAATATCATTTTGATGAGAGAATGGTGAAATATTCTCTGCATTTTATGATCATGATCTTTCCTTCGGGCAATGTATGACATCTTGGCGATATCCTGGTAAAGATAGTAGGGCAGATTGAGCATTCTAACTCTTGTAAAATTCATGAGTAACCGAATATGATAGGAATAAAGCCTAGAAGACCCACTCTCACATGTAAAGTACTTCATGATGATTTTCATAATAGGAACATATATGTATAGGAGTTAAGAGAAAGGAAAATTCCTCCTTCTTTCATTCTTACGGTTGGGTTTAAGATATAGCTCATAATACCAATAATCCAAATCTTCTTGTTTAAACCACTTTTCCCCAACATCTAGGATCTCCGTAGCAGCTGACATGAAATCAGAAGATGTGGTAAAGGTGACACCCACCGAGGTTGATTGATTGTCATGGAGGTTGATAATGAATTCTCTGGTCAATTCAGAATGATGCTGCATCCTTTCCACCTTCTCACAGAACTCAAAACATCCCATATGTTTAAAGCTTGTAATAGTGATGGGAGATGCCATGAGATCTCTAGTATTAGTTTGTTCATATCTAATGATTTTCCATACTTTTTCATATTTTCTCCTCTGTTGTTTTTCTCCATCAATTTGACTTGTGTGTTCCTCTTCTTCCATGATTTGTTTCCTTTAAAACCCTAGGGGAATGATAGAATGTAATGTGGGTATTGGAAATGTGGAATGATGTGAGGAGAGATGATGAAGAGGAAATGGGGATATGTGGAATGAGGTAGATGATAGGGAATATTTGTTAAGTGGTGGAGGAATAGTGATGAAAACTAAGAAATGTTCTTGTGAGATGATGGGAATGAATGGCTAGGGTTAGATCTTAGGAAAAACAACAAAAAATTTAAACCCTACATAGGCAAACAAAGGAGGGTAGGAGTGAGTAGTTATTCCACCAACCTGATTTGCTGGGGTGAATTATGATTAACCTGGAAAGTTGGTGGCGAGGAAGGGTTTTTAGAATGTTTGGCTCCTTCTAGTTGAACACGCAGTGACCCAAGTAAAGGCACAACACCCTGGTCGAACACACAACGACCTCTACAGGAGCGCAGCATAATTATAAATTACAGTGTAAATTTTGGCAAATGTGCAGTGACCGCTACAGGAGCACAGCGACCAAGCTAAACATGTAACAACCTTTCTAAATGCTTCCTCTTGCTCTGTTTTGCCCAATTTCACCTAAAAATCACCAATTTATTTTTGCTAAGTATTTTTGAGAGTGGTAGAGTGAAAATGAGGCTTTCATGAGTTTGTTGAGAGGCTTTATACTTGAATTGACTTTAATTTATGAGTTTTCATACCCACTTTCTAAAGTTCTTTTTCATTTTCAAATTCTCACTTTAATGCCTTTTTTTACCTTTTTACCTTTTTTGCCCTTGACAGGTGGATGATGCTTTAGCAATCCTGATTTTTTCAATGGTATCATTTTCTTGTGGCAAGGAGAAATGCTTGGGGAAGTTGGGAACACTTATCACATGAAATGACTTGAATTAGATCAAAAAATATAAATCAACTAAAATACTTTGTTTTCATCTCAAAAACATGTTTTTGAGATGAAAATTGCATTAGTGAAATAAGATTTTTGTACAATAACCATGACACACTAGCAATCACTCTTTTTTTATTGGTCATCCTCATACCTTTGATGCCCTTCATTTACACTTGAAACTATGATTTTGACCTTGAAAATGAACCCTAAGACCTAATGGAAACATAACTATTTCGACTCTTAAAAATAACATAATTGAAACCATAATTGAGTACAACATGGAGATGGGTCAGCAAAAGTACCTCATTAGGGAAAAATTGATTTTATGAGAAGAAGACAACCATTAGTGAACCATCTTGACATGACCTAGTGGAATGATCCAAAAGATTCAGTCTGAGACACCTAAAATGAAAATTCAAAGAGCAGATTTGATCCCTAATTGTAGTATGCAGATACTGACACTAATAGGGTCCACATGCACACCACCCTAGATATTGAACCTGGGTCATACCAAAAGTGCATTTATCCAAATTGGCACACGACTTGTGTTATCCCAGTGTTTGGAGGACCTATAAAATATGGTGTAGGCGCTCTTCCAAAACTTTGGCTGAAGATTAGGATGTCGTCCAAATAGACTACCATAAATGAGTTGGTGAAGGGTTACAAGATGTCGTTCATCAACGTCATGAAGGTTGCGGGAGAATTCACCAACCCAAAAGGCATGACCAACCATTCGAAAAGGCCCTCCTTGTATTTGATGACAATCTTCCACACATTAGAGGGTTTGATTAGCACCTGTTGATAACCAGACTTCAAATAAATCTTGTTAAAATATATTGCCTCCTTGAGCTGGTCCAGAAGGTCATAAATCCTTGGGATTAGATACCTATTCTAGATAGTAATCTTATTCAACACTTAATAGTCAATGCAGATTATTCAAGTGTCATCTTTCTTCTGTACCAACACAATTAGGCTCCCACATGGTGACAAACTTGGTTTGATGTGGCCTTTCTGCAATAGCTCCCGAATCTACCTCTTAATTTCACCGTTCTCCAGAAAAAAGCATCAGTAAATCATTGCATTGGGTAGTGGTGTGCCCAAGGTTATATTGAAGGAGTGCTTTACCTGGAAATGGAGGGGTACCCATGTGGTGAGGTGAATATGTCCCTATACTCCTCCACGACATTGTCCAACTATTGTTGCCATGTGGAATATCCTTGTCTGGAGGCTGTGGATGTGGAGACAATTTTCTTCTTGCCCTGAGGATGAGTATTAAGGAAGACAAAATTCCGAGTTATGGAAATTCTCTTACTACATTTCTTTGCAATGATCAAAGAGATGGAAATAGGTGGTGCTACCTCTAGTCTCCTATATAACATACTACCCAAAGAAATAATAATAGTGTGAGGTCTATACTCATACACAACATGACGCTTCCACAAGTATGGTTGGCCTAATAATACATCACAAAATTCAATAGGAGAAACATCACACAATATCTCATATGTGAAGGGCTTGATGTTGTAGGGAACGCTACACTATTGGCTGACATAAAGATCTCATCCTTGGTGAAGTTTCCAAATGGTGTATGACTGTGGGTGTGGTGTGGTCAGTAGGCCCAACCGCTTCATGACATCTATTAAAATGATGTTCTTTTGGCTTTCACTATCAACAATTAACTTGAGTGGAGAGCACTTCACCCAAATCTATGAGTGGAAGAGTCACTCCCCCTCCTCTAGATCTTTGGGATCAATATTCTACATCTTGGTGGTGGAAACAGTGGCACTTGGATCCACATCAATAATCTACTTCCCTTTGTAATTCCCCTTGTCGGGTTCTGAGTCAGAGTAAAAAATTCATCTTTTTAGGAAGCCTTTAACTCAGCCACCAGTGACTGTTTGTCTTAACACTCTCTTGTGTTGTGAATGGGGATCTTCTGGAACTCACACCATTTCCGTGTGTCTTAAGTCTTCACGGTGTTTTTATTTTCTTATGGCTTCGACGAGTTGTCTTGGATCTCCATGCCTCGGATTTGTCCCTTTTTATACCTTTTTGGGGGCGCCTTTCACTTGCTTCGGATTCACATATCCAAAGTCTTACTTCTTCTGTTTAAATTTTTTCTCGATATTAAGAACATATAGATAAGAGATGCTAAGAGAAGAGATGTCCAGGAACTCCATCTCATCCTGGATTTACTTTTGTAGACAAATGTGGTATTTCAGTAGCAAATGCTTCTCAAAATCCTTGACACCCAACCTTTTGTGAAAGGTATGGAAAAAGTTTGTGAACTTTTGCACATCTTGGACCCTTCCCTGCTGTCGTGTGGTCTACTTTATGTATTTAGATTCATATCTCCGAATGGCGTAATATTATTCCATGATTCCTTAATAGAAATAATTTGAAGTGGGTGCAGATGAGAATAATAAAGGTTCCCTCCCATCCTTGTGTTCATAGTAGGTTTCCCACCAATCCTTGACATGGAGGGAAGATTTAAAGAATAAAAAAGTTAACCTTTTCCTGATTGGAAAAGTCATGAACCAAAAAATATCCTTCCAACATGTTTAATCATCTATCTATGATGCCAACATCTATCTGTCCTTCAAATATGGAAATGTCAAAGTTGACTTATACCTTAAAAGGAGTGCTGCCTCCAAAGTGGCTGTTGGATGAATATGCGTCATCTACCGGTAGCCACCGAAGGATACGAGCGAATTTATCCATCATTACTTTCCTTTTTCACTCAATGGATTCCTCAAGAAATATTTTAAAAGGATCATTGAGGCTTACAAGGCTAATCTTGCAAAGGTTCAACCTGTTCGAGCCCTAACTCCTTATACTTTGACCTCGTTAGGGACATGCAAGAAAAATAGAGAAAGAGAAGACTTCTATGATACCACTAATCCATACTTGTGCAGGAATGCAATAAAATACATATATAAACACAAATATAGAGATGCAACAGAAATTAATCTTCATTTTATTAATATCAAAGAACTAAAATATGCTTACAAGAAGAATGGAAACAAACTAACTCGACCAATGGTAGCTTATTACAGAGAAGAGATATGGTGACTACATGCCTCTAAAATGTGTTATAATGAAGTACAAGGGCCTTTTTATTATTGAACAACAAAGGGAACCCTAAACAACCAAAACCCTAACCCCAGTAGATGGAACACAAAGAGTTTGTGGGCCCTATTGGAGTTGGCCAACCAACTTCTAAGGGTTGTAACTTGGTCATATGATCTTTGTTTTGCATGTACGATAGATCATTGGAGATATCTCTTTGATTACTACAGGAGTTTCAGCAAACCCTTTCCTAAAAAAAAAAAGCTATGGAAGTTTGAGGAGTAAAAAAAACTCTCGAATTTCAAGACCTAAAAAACTACTAAAAATAATAAATGATGTTATAATCAAGGACATTGATGAAACCAACTAGAGGTCTAGGTGAAAAAGGCAGGTGGCCACCAATATCCACCTAGATCATTGAAAACCCCATTTCCACTTTTAGAGCCATTATTACCATGTGAGAAACCTTCCTTTAACAACATAATTTAATCTAATGAATTTCATAGTTAGTCAATCTTACAAATGTCCAATTTTCCAAAAAAACAATGTACTTCTTGTAAGAAATCTACGAAAATATAACATAAACCAAATGTTGTTTCAAAATATAAAAAATGTTATAAATATAAGAAAAAAATATTAAAAGTAATGACTTATATTATTTCTTTATTTACATAATTATTACACATAAATATATAATTAATATAATTATTTATTAAAGAAATGATATTTATAATTTAATAATAATCATTAAAATCATATATATACCAATTAAGTTTATATATATATTATTATATATATATTTATATTATATATATATTATGCACGTGGTCGTGTAGCCGAGTGGTTGGACGAACGGCTTACCGCCTCCCCACTCGGGGACTCTCGCTGCATGTTGGCTACTCCGCAAGTATATTGTTTCACATTCTTGCTTTGTTTCCGGAACTATCGTGTCATCTTGTACATATGATTATGTTAATATTTCTAAATAATTGTTTGAAATGGGCTCATATTAGCTCTAATGGACTCGCCCTCCCTTTAATTAATATATATATATTATATATATTAATATATATAATATATATATATTCTTTTCTCCTTCATAATAATTTTTTTTAAATTTTTTCTTTTTTTATTTCATCTTAGAAATAAAAATTGAACCATATTAATGTCAATTTCTAATATTTCTCAACTAATATCATTATGAAAAATATTAAATATATCAATATTGATTATTAATCTTTTTATCTTATATATTATTGAAAATGTCAACCATATTTCTCTCATTTCCTAACTATGTCAATGTCTGTCCCTAATTCTTTTCAAATTATTATCATTATTAAACATACAAACCATGTCACTCTCAATGTGTATTTTTTTCAACTTGTACCTACCCATGTGAATGATATCACTATCAATTCCTTTTTCTTAATACTTACTTTCAATTTATATGATGTGCACATATAAACCTATATGAATGACTATTCCTAATTCTCTATTTTTTCAACTTATACCATACCAAGGATATTGGTGAACACACATGACAATGCTATAGTTAATAAGCCAATTCTAACCTAAATCATGTCAATGCTAGTAAAAAATTTAAAACCTAATTATGAATTCTTTCATGGAAAAAAAATAATAATAGATAAAAGTGAACCTTGATATATGTTTGTAGCAACACGAATTTCAAACTCGTATAATCCATAATATGAATATAACACTACTATAAATTTACATTTTGACCAGTTATCGATTGAGATAATTTTCTATATATTTGCATAATCCTCATACCCTAAATAATTTGCGATATATATTAATAATCAACATATTCAATGACAAAAATTTCTTTCTTTTAATACATTGATTTCACATTTTTTTTCCTATTAAAATTTTTATTTATCTTTATTGTTTACATAAGTATTTTATTATTTTAATTCATTTATATCTATAAAATTTCTAAAATAGTTTGAAATATAAAATTGAATTATGGTATATAGTGCTATTTAATTGTGTCACGATGCACTGTATAGTCCAGTATGGGGTAGATCTCACATAAAAATATAGACGTAAACGTAAATGTAAATGTAAACAATCTATAGGGTAGATATCACATGAAAACATAAACATGTAAATGTAAACTTAAACGTAAATGTAAACAATCTATGGGGGTAGATCTCATATAACCAGCCTAGATCCATCTTAACTTTGGATCTATCAAGCGCTAAGAGGGATCAAATGTCTTGAGGTGCAAACCTCTTTTTTGAGTGCAAAATTTGAGGAAATGTTTGCACCTTGAGAGATTTTATCCCTCTCGACGCTTGATACATCTAGAGTTAAGATGGATCTAGGCTAGTATGCACACAATGATATGCCAGATATAAAAGATATTTTGACATTACGTTTAACCTAACACATTATAAAACTCTGTTTTTACAAATTAATTTCGTTGACATTTTGGGAATTACGTGGAGTGATGTTACCATTAAGGTGAGGTCCTTTCCTATAAGAAAATATTTCACGAGTGTGAGCAAGAAGGAATGGATAAAAATAAACCCCACAAACCATATCAACCATGTCTTTGTACAGTAAGCAAATGGAATCTCATTAAATTCAGTTCTTATTTGACTCGAATATCAAAATAAAAACATCATAAAATTGAACAGTTACAATAGAATGGGAAAAACATCCACCCCCTTGATCTGTATAAGCTTTTTAATGTTTTTGTGATCCTGAAGCGTAAGCAGAGAAACTGTTGAGCACTGTGAGACCATTAGTCTATAGACAAAGTTGACTGGGAAAAGCTAATTCATAAACTCTAGTCTCTTTGTTCACTAGTCTCGTCTCAGTCACATATCGTTATATTTATCGACATTAATGGACCATGGAAAAAAAATATTTTTCCCTAACTTTTTGAAAGTTTGGGCTAATCCATCAACTCTTTCTTACATAGTAATGGGGATGTGATTTTGTATGAAAAACCTTCCTCATATGGAATTATAAATTGTATTACTAGCACACGCCAAAAGCGTTTTGGTGTTTATTTACCCTTGAATATATATACAAAATCATTTGAAATAGAGGCGTAAGGGTATGCAGGCATGTCAATGAAAGTCAATGTTTGGAGCGGAAGAATAGAGGCCAACAACAAAATCATTAGTGGTTTGAGAGACCTCATAATAACAATATCAGTGAAAATGATTTTACATAATCTAAGCCACTGTGTTGTAAATCTTGTTCAACCCATTGTGTCTTTTTTGTTTTTCTGGTGAACTGGCTTTTAATGTAAGAATAAGTTATGTATAAGTTTATAAACCAAATTATATAAATTGAATTTCTAATGTTTCCATCCAACATAAAATCAATAGTATAGACCTTACAATGCAAAATTGATATCAAAAGAGTGGATTCATAACAACAAATATCGTCGACCAGGGTAGAGAGTCGGTCTAGTTGCTACAAATATGACCCATGCAAAATATCTTAGAGGTCATTTAGGTAGTAATAAACCTGATCAGAAAGAGTCACTACTTCACACAAAAGAAAAACAATGGTGTCATGCATCTTCCACTAAATGTATTAAAAATGCTACGCGTAAAATTCTTAGGAGACATATTTGTGGTCGATATATAATCAACAGATCTCCATTTGAGATATCTCATATGAGCCATCAATCTCAACAGTATTTTCTGCATAGTTGTAGTAATTAGATGTTAGGAGTTAACTCTGCATATATTTCACTCTGCCCAAAAAAGTAATATTTCCAAAAAGGCATATAATGCAAATGGTCATTTCACAATCTCTCTTGTCCACAATAAAACTTAGCATAGAACCTAGGGTAGATAATAGTTTTTCACTAGGAGATGTCTGTGTAGATGGGGGATGCATTCCCCAATTTTCTTCCAAAAGGGTGCATGGGTACTCAATTTCAATGTACAATAGCATTTTTTTTTCCAAAGAAGAAGAGATTTTTGCAGGTCAAAATGGATATAAAATGTTAAAACTTTGCAGTTTTTATACAGTTCGAGCTGCCATCCCCTAAAATTTTAGGGAACACTTATACTGTCTCCAAAACTAATTCCCTAAACCCCCAAATGAGAATGAAACATAACATAGATAAATGTTCAAAACTCTTTATTTATATTTATATTCTTAACAAGTGGTTTTTTCATTTAGGCAATTTTCACACCATTTGTGATAGTTGATTGGAATGTAGGCACTAATGGAAGAATGAACTTCAAATACAACAAGCTAGTTACCCTATAGTCTTTGAGACTCTTTTGAGTAGAAAAGGAGCCAAATAATGGATTAAAGTATGTCTTGAGTCGCTTAAAATTATGATTCTCCTCTATCGTCTATATTGTATAAGTTACCAATAACTAGTCCAATATCATAAAATTAACAACACTCAAATTATAGATTCAATAATATTCAAAACCAATAGGAGCATGAAAGGACATGATTCGTTAATTGGAATAACTTCTAGAATTGGAAGCCCCTACTAAAATACAATCTTGAATAAAAGAATATTTTTGTTTCAAACATTTAGCGCACGAGCCAATACACATCCCATGTTTGCTTCCAATAAGGCTTTTGCAAAACCATGTGGATCCATTCCATGGAAACACACACTGCTACGTCTTCACAAATATTTGTCACTTTAAGATATTATCCACATAAATATACCATAGTGTCATTCATTGAAATTGCATTCGAGTATGAATTGACCCTCTTGTGTAAGTTGTTCATTTTTCCCTGACACATTTCATACCCTTCTAAGAGGCATTTTTATGTTGACACTCAAGAAAGATATATATTTTATTGCAAGCGGTATAGGAGTTCAATTGTGCTTTTTTGTCCGAAATGTTATTTATATCCATTTGACTCTTTCACTTTATATTAATAACGTAAATGGTTAGTTTGCCTATTCATCAAAAATCTCATTGGAATATTTGACAATGGTGAGTTTAATTTTTGTAATCTATGTAATGTGAGTGCCGTAATATTTTTCAAGGAATTGAGTACATTTGATTTAAAAAGTGAATTTTAAACCACGAAAATTCACAATATCATAATAAATCTATCATCAAATTTTAGCGGAAAAATAATTATTTGAAATAATTATGCTACACCTAACATAAGTCGTAAAATAAAATTTTGAATGAAAATTGTAAAATTGTAAAACTGTGTTATTTATTAGATTATATCCAAGAGTTTTCTTAACATTTATATGTTTATTTTTATTACATTTTGTGTTCACATAAATCCTAAAATTGCATTTGAAAGAGAAATAAAGTGGGTTGTTTTTTTGCAGTAGTTTTCATTGAGCTCTCTATTAATTGTTATTTGTTATCCTTAAATGGTGAATAAAAATTCATTTATTAGTGTTGTTTAAAATAATTTTTCTTTCTATCAAAGGTCATGCGTATTAATGTGTTAAAGGTCATAATTATTAACTTGGTGGCTTTTTGGAGTTTTCTTCTCCGTCCTTATTAATTGCTATCCTTAAATGGTGAATAAAAATGCCTTTATTAGTATTGTTTAAAATAAAAATAATATATTAAAGGTGGCCTTTGGAGACATATACCTCTATCCAAGTCTCAACTGATAAGAAATAAGTGGCTGAGATTGTAGAAATATAGGTGGCAACCTAGAAAGAAAGAAGCTATTCAATGAAGTGTACGCCAAAAAATACGATGAATCACAATTAATCTTTGAATGAAAAAATGTAATGTGGTTAAGGAAGCGGTAATGTGGATTCATAGTAATATAGAAGTAGTAGCTTTCAATAGTTTAGTCCAATTTATAAATGAATGGGTTTTTTCACCAATTGTGATTTTTTGCTATTTAAAATACAATTTTGAATGTATAAATGGATTCAACACTTGAAAAATACTAATGCACTCAAGTTATATAGATTAAATAACTTAAACTAAATGTTTCAAAAATATTTACAAGATTTTGGTTAAAATTAACTAATCAAACAAACAAACTATTTCGTCACACAACCAGATTGGTACCAGAGATTAACCCTCTCTGCTGTTGCAAAAACTATCCAAAAAACCTTTGATATTAACCTAAATACATGATACAATCATGTAGATTAAAAATAAAAAATAAAAATCTCCTTTACTTTCAAATTTAAATAATTGGATGGGAGCTTTTCAAGGTGTCCATAATCATTTGCTCTTTGTTGATGGTAAAAAATGACCTCATCAACATGTGAGAGAGACCACCCAGTGGCCCCAACTAAGCCTTTATCCAAAAAAATGTGAATTACAAATTAAATGTTAATTAATTACAATTATTATATTAATTGAATAAATACAAATTAGTAAATTAAATTATAATAAAATTTATTAAATTAAATTAATTAAACTAATTACAAGCTAATTTATTTATAGATTAATTAAATTATATAGAATTAATTTATATATTAAAAAATTAATTAACATTATAATTACGTTAAAATAAATTAAATAACATTATATAACAAAACAATATAAAACAAAACTATTATAAATCCAAAACTATTCCTATCAAATATTTTTATGTTAAAGAGCCATCATGAGAGGTTTAAATCTTAGGGTACTATTTAAATAGGCCCCAAGAGAAGTAATGCGCCAAGGTCCCGAGGAATAATGTCCCAAAGTAATTTAATGTGCCAAGATATGTATCGTTGGGGATTAGGAGCCATCAGAGGTTTTTCATGAGGGGTTTGTTTTAATAATCCCCTAGAAATATAACATCCTGAGGACCCGATAAATGCATGTGTCGAGGGTTTTCAAATGAATTTGATTCAATTTTTTTTCTCAAATCGAGGTTTTTTTTCAGAATCCATAGATATCAATGGATTTTTTCTATCATTAGAAACAAGAACAGTTATTGCACCAACATTCTGAGAATTCCAAACTTTCAAAGAAAAATAAAAATCTCCACGTTAACCAACACGACATTAGGAAGCCCTCCCAGTTTCGATTTAAACTCAAATATCAATTGTATCTAAAGTCTTGCAACCATTCTGATTATCCTTCTGATAAACAGTCATGCTCACCATGGTTATCCCAAATTGCCTATAGTAGTTTCATAAGTTCCCCTAATAGTTGTGGTCGTCAAAAGAGATTATCACCAATAACACTATGGCCATATAGTAATTGTAATTCATACCCTGAAACCCTCTTCCCAAAATCTTTGGAAAAGAAATTAATCGTGAAGTTTTTTAATTCACTACTAAGAAGATTGATCCCTGTCAATCGCATTGTTTCTTTGTTTCATGTTATACGTCTTACGTGTGTGTGTTGTATATGTGAAATTGTTGAAAGTTATAGAGGATGGAGGGTGAATGGGATTTGAATCTATGAAAAAAGTGGAGCATCGGGAGCTGAATCAACTCACACGTTGGATATGGAGTCAATGCACTAATCTGCGGATATATTTTTACAAGAGGTGTGTTAAATGTCACCTTGCATTTTGTACCAATTTGTGCTCGCATCTTCACTTGGGATTTTTGTGTCAGGACCATTTTAGCGCTTCTCGGTTTCACATACTTCATCCTTAGAGGTGAGAAATAGGGCAATGATGAATGAAAGGTGAGAAGTGCAACTACCTATTCTATGATAAAAGAGGGTAACCGTGTAATATGTTTTTTATGTGTTAAATTTGTACTAGGGAGTGATGTTAAGGGCGAATTTTACATGACTGCTTTGGAATCAAATTATTATGACAATAAACATTTTGCAGTCCATATCTAAGATACGATAGAGGCAAGATGTTCCATAGAGATAAGACTAGGTGTTTTCTATGAAATTCCTTAGAGGAAATAAAACAACGAAGTCCATGTCCAGAAATTATCATGGACTTAAGAGCCTCGTGTGATTGATGAACATAGAACCACCCAGAGTGGTGAGCCCTTGTATTTCACCAAGAATTTTGCAATCCCTAAGGGCTCCTCAACTCAAATTATGAACTCGGGGTTCATACAAACTTCGAGGTGACAGTGTTATATGCACAACAAATAGAATTCCACTCATGCCACCCTCAGTTATGACATTAGATGATTCAGGTAGATGTTGGTGGCCACCCACCTACCTCACTTGGAACCCCACAACTATCTCATTTACTTTTTTAGTTTCCTTAATTTTAGCACAATTTACAATTTTTGGCAGTTTTTTGGGTCATGAACTTCCGGAGCCATTTTGACGCTCTAAACAACATTTTTTGGGAAACGAAGGGCCAACATGGGTTATTGACCAATGTTGGTCATTTGAAAGTTGTATTCCTTAGATCGATCTTTCTAACGAGGTATTGTGTGCATCAAATGAAGATCGTATGTCAAAGTTATGACACCGGGAAGTTGATATACCAATTTACCCAAATCGGGCCCATAATTTGGTGTTTCATCTCCTACGGTTAGGTTTTGCGATGTTTAGGGTTTTCCATTGTTTCTCAATAATAAATAGGTCTTTGAGCCTCATTGTAACATAGTTCAGAGGCATCTAGCTACCGCATCTCTTCTTAGAGATAAGCTACCATCGCTCGAGTTAGTATTATTCCCATTCTGTTTGTAAGCATATTTCAGTGTTTTACATTAATCAAATGAAGTATTATTTATGTTGCATTTCTATATTTATGATTATCTTTGTAATTTGTTGTGTTCATGTTTAAATCCATATCATTAGATCAAAACTTCTCAAATACCTTTCCTCCTACCAAATTAGAATGAAAGCTTGATGTTAAAGGTACAATTGGAAATTGCTTCTAGCTATGAAAATAGAAATTCCATTGAATCAACTTGTAAATGCTAACTAAATTATTCATGAAATGAAAAAGGTTAATTTACTTGCATAAAGAAAGCTATGTTATCTTGAAGAATTCGTCAAATTAGCACATCATCCTGTAGAAAGGAAGCTAATTTATTGTGCATAACTCATCAAACTACCAATCAAAAGTGTGTGTACCATCTACCTAAAATTGCTTATAAATAAGTAACGTACTTACATGATAAAGAAACCAACTCTACCATGTTTTTGCAGTGAAGAAAAGGAAGGGTTGGAGTGGCCTAGGAGCTTTTCCTTATCATAAAATCATAGTTCGGGGTCATTATCCATCTAGACTAAGTCAAAGTTGCAGTGGGGATAAAAATTGTGAAGGAAAACACTGCTACAGGTTTGCTACAGGCGGTTGCTACAAGAGGGTTGTAATACTACAAGAAGGCCTATAATGCTACAAGAGGGAATCTGAGTGGTTTTTGAAGCTGAGAATGTTGTCCTGAGGGTATGGAGAGGTCGATGGAATTTAAAGAAAATGGAGGGAGGTTGGTTTGAGCCCCTAGCCAAGCTTAGGACCTCTTGAAGGTCTGCCTTGCACTAGGATGAGTGCTCTCAATGTACTAGGAAGAATGGTTTATAAAAAGTGTTTTGGGATAGAGTTTGGAAGTGGAAGGAGAAGATGAAGGAGCTTAAGATGGAAGTGTTGAAGGTGCCCTTCCTTGTAGATCAACCATCCCTACAATTAATCACATGCATGCACCCATTTATCATTGGAAAAATGAAATAACTTATGATGCAAAATATGAGTTGAATTTAAATAATATCTAGTTTATGAAATATGATTGATCTAATCACTAAACTGACTTATAAGCTATAGAATGAAAATGTAAAACGTGACAACTAATACCAATCTATTTCCAATAAATAATAAGCAAAATCTTTTTGGATAGTGGTTGTGAATCCTGCCACTCATTCTCCCACAAGAGAGGTTATGTAGAGGTTATAGCCATAAGATTTTATGAATTAATGTCTACTCAAATGCAAGAAACTATGAAATTCTTGGAATCAAGAAGAAACTTAAGTACAAGAAGAGGGAGCAAAGCCTCTTCGTTGGGCCCAAACCCAAGGGTCTCATCCCTCTGAAACTAACTTAGTTGCAACTTAAAGTCCAACTTCTCATTATCAAAAAGTGTAGCTCTATTACATCTCATAAAAGTTGAAAATAAAAGTGTCAAGTTTGAAGCTCAATTGCTACGCCTAACTCATCAAAAGTTTTGAATCCTAATGAGCTCTTCTTCTAGTTTATTTATACAAAATGGAAACTAATGCAACTCCCTTTAAAGTAGGAGTGGTTCCCTCCTTGATCTCTAAAATGGTATATCATGTCCCTCTTGATCTTCACTTAGACTAGGAGTCACTTGGCTTCCAATGAACTAGAACTAGTGAGAGAACATATTGTGATCCTAAGCCGAGTTTAGGGAGTTAAGGAGGTGGGAAACACCCTAGATTCTCTCCTAGCTATCTCCATCAAGCCCCTTCATAGTAATAGCCTTAAAAATGCTTCATTTTGGTGAAATTAAACCATATTAGGCCACATACTATGAAAAACACATTTTACTCATGTTACTAAGCATAATGTAACAAAAAATGTGAATTAATGTAAGAGAAGGATAATTTTAAGATAGGAAGATGGCATATTGATATTCAAAATGTACCTATTGATGGGACTCATAACCACCCCCTATTGAAGGTGTTTCTAATCCTCTAAGAAACTCAGCCATCCATGTGCAGCTCTTTCATGGCCTTGGTGGCCTCCCTGACTTCCCAAGGCTCCTCAAGTGGTGTACCCTCTCGGGGCTAAAAACGTGCATTCCTTTCTATCTCTTTCTACTCCTTCTAATCTTCTACTTCATCTCTTCCTTCTTGTAAGCCTTGTTGGAAATAATACTGAGAAGAGGAGGGGGGTGAACCAATATTAGCAAATCAAACACTTTTCATTTTCGTACTCAAATTCATATACGCTATTTCAGTTAAGGATATCTGCGTATATACGAAACTATGTTTAGTGAAACTAGCGCCTATCTAATAAACTTATGATTTAGTTAGTTGATCTTCAATGAGTGCATCATAACATTATTAATAGTAAATAGGTGCAGTAAAACAGAACAGATCATCACACATAAGGAGCCACATGAACACCGTGATATAAGGTGGAAACCCAATGTGGGTGAAAACCACCTGCTACAATTCATTTCTATCTTCCCTTAATAAGAAACTTCTTTTCACAATATTTATGTACTAGTGCAGTCTTATACCAGTACGCAGGCTTCTACCTGCAGAAGGCTACAACCTTCTCTCATTTTCCAATTTCTACTGGAAGGGAGCTACAACCGCCTTAGCTTCTGTACTAGCTGATGTACTAGTACATAGGTGCCGACCTATAGAAGGCTACAACCTTCTCTTTCTTCCTCTAGGTACCACGTTTCATAAATTTTTAGACTGGATACTCCTGAAGCACAACACCATAATCTGAAGGCCACATTTCATCCAATTTTAATACTCGACCCATCAACAACATTGAAGCTCAAAATTAATCATCACTGCAATACACCCATCAACTACACTTGCATCATCAATCTTTGAATCACCCAATACTGAAACACTGAAACCTTGTCAACAACACAGTCACCAGAACACAGAACAGATAACAGAACTCTACAATAATAACCAAATCAAACTACAACTTCAAATATAATGTATACGCTACTATGAAGAACCAAACTAGCATACATACGCGCTTTCACCAAATCCAACTCGGGTATAGATCTACAAATATTTACTCATAACTTAACAGTTATTCCAGACATCAGTCATACCTAGATCAGAACATTCATACAATAAAACATTCATCAATAATTTAGAACTAGTCTATCCATAATCAAACCATATAATGATAAACATTCCAAGCCTTAAGAACCCGATCCATCATTCATCATCATCCACATGAGTGCATCCTTTGTTCAGATCAAGCAAAGCATCACAAACCCATAACCATCATATCAGATATTGATCACTTCGTCTCTTACACTCTTTGGCCTAATGATCTCTCCATATATATTGTTACACTAAAATTTGTCACCATGACTATCTGCAGTTAATATGGCTCCATCAATTGTCATACTAACCTCCTTGGCAAGTCTCATACCTCTGTTCTCCATGTCAAACTTCAAGAAAGAGAGAAAGTATTTAAAAATCTATTTATCTCTGGGTACGCAGTTTCTCTCAGCCTTACCTGCGTGTACGCAACTCAAGTTCACAATACCTACGTACTTGTACGCTCTGTATGTAAAGGGATGGGTGCGTACTCCTGTAAAGGTCAAAAGGCGTGAGTTTCATCTTAAAAAAGTTACTTGTGGTCATTTCTAGAGCATTCTAGAAGCTTGTTTGATGTGTATTGAGCGCCTCCAGATGGTTCATGTATCCCTATGAAAGAGGAACTTATCCCATCAAGAGGGGAGCTAACCCATCCAAATAGGGGCTTATCCCATTGATGTTGGACCTGCTTAACTTCCTCTAGAGCATTATAAATACAGGCATTGTGCCAAAGGAGGGGAGGTTGAAAGCTGAACATTCCAAAGGGTAGATGCTGCTGGAATTAGGACTTCCTTGTAGAAGCTTGTGAGGAGAGATTACCATCCTTTCTTGTTTCATTTGGAAGTGGGGGAGCTTATCAAAGTAAAGGAAAACTCTTGCTGGACCCTGGGAGGAACTTGCACAACACCAAGGCTCAGGTTGTAATGGTTTCTTTTGTTTCCTATTAATACAAATAATTCCATTCTTCTCAACAATTTGTTATTAATGAGTTGTTTCATATACTCCTTGGTCTGTATGTTGAATATGTTTTATTTTATGAATTCAGGTGCTATTTAATCGTTTGATTGTTAGTGAATGTAGGTTTCGGAGAGAAGGAGGAGCTCATCCGGATCGATGAGGCTGGACTACTACAACAGTGTTGGACTACAGGTAGGATCTAAACACTTGATTTCTTATATGCTAAATGCATATCTAGAGAAGGATTGTTCTTAATTGTCTTGTTTGTCACTAGAAAGCCTTAAGCTTCTAGGGAGGTTGGTTTTGTCCGCAAAATTAACTCTTTCCACATGACAAAATGGCGACTCCACTGCCATTGATGTGAATGATTTTTCCTTTGTATGAAACTTTGATCTGAGAAAAGTCATTTGTTTTTTGGTTTTTGGCTATTTGACTGTGTATTTGGGTGGCTTAGCTTGGGGTTCAATTAGATTTTAGTTTTTCTTGATTTTTCCAGTAGTACGCACCCTCTGAGTTGAGCACAGTGCGTACCTGTACGCGTTGAAGCTTTGTGCATAGAGCGGGCACGCACCTGTCTGAACAGGTCGCCTGTGTACCCTGTCAAAAATAGAGAAAATTCCAATTTTTCCATTTTTCCTCTTAGATTTTGTCTTTATTTAGCTTTTACTTCCCAGATCCACTGGTTACCTGTCAGAGATCTTCACCTGAACTTGTTTCGTTAGCGTCAAGAGTTTTAGTGAAATTCATAGAAGTTCTAGCCCTAGGGTTTGATTTTTGCATTAGTCTTGTAGTGACTTTAGCTTTAGAAGTTGTGAAACCTTGGATCTCTCTGGTTTTATCAGTCTTATTAGGAGTCGGACCTATCATAAAGTCTACCTGTGTGAGAAACCTACCTTTGTGTTGTCTCTTTGCGGAATTTCGAAGAAGCTTGTTGATTGAGTTGTGAATTTCATTCTTGAGAAAAAGAACAAAAAAGTTTGATTTTTGTTTTTGACTAGTTTATGATTCTGCATGAGCTGGTCCTTAGTTTGATTGTTGCCAAGTAAAACAACCTGGAATCATCTTTTTAGGCTTTTGCCTCGTTAGATTTGCTTTTAGGTAAATTTCCTTTTGATTTGCTTTTGAGTGAGTGTTTCATAGATTTTTATAAATTTTGAGATTGATTTTTGTTAGAATAGTTTTATATGCTTTGTTAAATAGGAAAAATACAAAAAAATCTCCTTTGAAAAGTTTGTTTTAAGTAGCATTTGAAGTATTTTGAAAGAGAAAGGAATTTTTGTGCATGTAATGAGTGGTCATGTGTTGTATGCTTGGAAAAGATAAAGAGATTGTTTCTTTGATTGTCTCTTAAGAAAGTTGCTTTTATAATTTTGCATTTTCCAACTCTCTTAGCTAGGGTGTTCATTGAAAAAGAAAAGTAGTGTAAATCATCCTAAGTGCATCTTTTTAGTGGATTTGAGTCGAGTCTACACACCATCAGTTTCATCTCTGCTACGTTTTGTCTTAAAGAAAAGCCATAAAAATTAACACTTAAAGTAAAATCAACTTAGTAACTTTTCTTTTACTAGGGATCTGAAGCACCAATATAGATCAGGCTAGTGTCTTGGAGTAGGAGAGTAATTAACTCTCCAAGACAACAAAACCAAACAAGTAGCTAATCTTGTGATAGGATAAATCAAACTGTTGCATTTATACTTTGGGAAAGCTCCTCTTAAAGGAGAAGCACGAGCTCGTGTCTGAACCAGTGAGGGGATCAATCCTCCCTCATTGGGAACGACACCAGACACACACGTATTACAAACGGTAAACCTCAGATTATTGTTGAGGAGCTAGGGGATCACTTATCGGTAAACCTTGGATATTGTCAAGGAGCCAGTAAGGGATGAGCTTGATACCTCCCGCGTGCTGTCAGAGTGTAGACAATTCCCCAGGTGTATTTTGTTGCTGTTGGCGGACCTTAGTGACCATTATCTTAGGATTCTACCCAAGGTGACGGTGGAGGGAAGATCCCACTATACCTAGAGCAGACGTCGGCTAGACTCACTTGGATTTTCTGGGGGGTTCACTTCATTCGAGACAGTTAAAGTGGAGGAACTTGGTCCAGTCTATTCATTAAGCAGCTTGTCGGGGTAACTGTTCCACCCGCCATTTCTGTATTGAATCCTACGAGGTTGGATTTCATCACCAACTAGTGTTTTCGGTCCGGAGAGCTTACTGTTTGTGTTTGGTTTGATGCCCTAGATTCTTTAGGCATGTGTTTATAATTTGATTGGTTCTTTAGCGACTTTAGGTGGTTTGCTTTGAGATTTTACTTTGTTTTCGTGTGCAGTAGTTAAAAGTTTTAGCTATGGCTGAATTACCGAGACAGTCCCGCAGACTTTGGGGCGAGCCACTTGAGGTTGTTACCGTGGCCGATTTGTTGAGGAGATCTCGTGGATTGCGGGGTGAACCTCATGAAGACGTCCTGGGTCATTACGAAGGTTTGAAAATCCTTGTAACTCCTCCTAGTGGCAGTCGAGTAGGTTCACCTAAAGAAGGAGAGTCTTCATTGGTAGTCCATCCAGATTACCAAAGTCTAGAAACAGGTTATAATCCTGAAGTTGTTGTGGTTTCTGAGCTTACTGGTAGTGTTTCATCTACTAGTGATATAGGCAAAGAACCTGAAATATTTGAATCTGTTACTCCAACTTCTAGTGTTCCTCATTCACCTGAGGTAGAACGAGTCATCACCGAAAATCATCCTTCTGGTTTGATTGCTATTGAAGAACTTGCTCCAGAAGAAGAAATAGGCATTTCTTACCTTGAAGATCTACCTACTATTGATCTAAGAGAGCGTGAATCCATATTTTATAGTCCTCCTAGAAGTACTACTTGGTATATTTCATTAACAAATTATTTAGACAACTCAGGGTCAAGTTTTTCTCCACCTCGTATTCCTTTTCCACCCGGAGGTTTTACTACTCCTGTATATATGTCTAGTCCGTCATCTCGGGAAGCCTATTTATATGGCGGTCCATCTGTTCCTGCTGGGTATCAATCCATTTCTGGTACTTTTTCAGGAGCATCTCCTCGTCCTATCGAACAAAAGTTGTTATCTGGAGGTAGTGGTCAGTTGAGTGCAGAAGAAATTCTGATGATGTCAGGTCAACCTCAAGGCAGTCAGTTACCGCCTGGGGGACAACCTCAAGGTACTCAATATGCGCCTAGGGGGAAACCTCAAGGCATTCAATATCTGCCTGCGGGGAAACTTCATGGTACTGAATTTGCGCCTGGGGGCCAACCTCAAGGACAATACATACCTACAAGATAGTACATTCCCCAAGGTCAACCCCAGACTCAATATGTACCCCAAGGTCAACCGT
Organism: Pinus taeda; assembly: GCA_000404065.3. Taxonomy (NCBI): domain Eukaryota; kingdom Viridiplantae; phylum Streptophyta; class Pinopsida; order Pinales; family Pinaceae; genus Pinus; species Pinus taeda. Next base: position 39,279 of record APFE030395046.1, read on the forward strand.
AGTACCAGTACGTACCTCAAGGTCAACCCCAGTATCAGTATATGCCTCAGGGTTATCAACCCCAAGGCCAGTATCAACCTCAAGGTTACCAACCGCCTTCAGGTCAACCGTATTATCGATCTTACCCTCAACCCGGTTATGGTCCTCCATATCCTCAAGGTCAATACCCCGGAATGAATTTGGTGTGGGATCCTTCTCAAAATCAACAGGTTTTGCAACTGAATGTGCAGTCGTCATCCCAACCTAGACAGGCCGCTGGTCCATCTCAGCAACCTGTCCAGTCTACAGCTCAATCTTCTGCAGCTTCTGTAGTTTCTCAGGCTACGCCTAGTACACCTCGTACTCCGCCTCAAACGTCTGCTGCGACTACTGCAACATCTTCTCAATCTACCCCACCTTCTTCTTGAGTATCAGTAGCTCCGGTTTCTACTATTCCTGCATCTGCTCCTCAGACCTCTTTACCTCAGTCTGGATCTACGGTCCAGACTGCGGTCCAGATGACTGTAGGAAGTACGGTTGTTACCTCTCAACCTCAATTTGTTCAAACTCCGTACCAGGGATAGTACCAACCTCAATATGGTCCTGCTGCGCAGCAACCAACCTACCAGTATCAACCGTATCCTGGGTACACTTATCAACAACCTCAACAACCCCAGTACGGTCCGGTTAATCATGGCTTTCCGGGAGGATACAATATCCCGAACACGATTCCTATTCCAAGTTATCCTGGATATCCTCCTCCTGGGGCTGGTTTAATGACCTCGATTTTTAGGGATCCGAACTGACAATTGTCATTTATCACAACTTTGGATTTACCAGACTTGTCGCGCCTAACGAACGATCCAATCTATTATCTTCCGTTTTGGCCGCCAATGCCGAATAAGTTTCCCAATGACATACCCAAGTTCGAAGGTAAGTCTGGAGAGGACCCGTCGAATCATGTGATGACTTACCATGTCTGTTGTGCCTCAAATTCTATCTCAGATGATTCGATCCGCTTACGTCTTTTCCAGCGTACACTCATTGGTCTCGCGGCCAAGTGGTACATTGAGTTACCACGAGCCTCTTTTTACAATTTTAGCCAGTTAGTACCTTGTTTCTTAACTCACTTTCAGTTGCCGGTCAGATACCGATAGACGGCAACGGAGTTACTAAACTTCACTAAAATAATCGACGTCTCACGTATTTTCCGATCATAATTCATGAAGGAGACGTCGAAGAAGGTTAGTGAAAGTTTTTATCCCGAACCAAATCTTAGCTGAATGGTTTGTTAAATCATTATTACCAAAGATTACTGAAGACGTAGCTAAGGCTGGAGTAGTTACTGAGGAGCAAGTCATTGCTCAGGCACAGTACCTTGACTTAGTTTACACTCAGTCGGGTACTTTACACGAGAAGGTCCTAGATCTTCCAAAATCAAATCAAATCGCTGCTGCTCCTTCGGGATCTCATGCCACTGATGGTATGATTGGTACGGTGAACACAAAGAGGAAGAAGAAATCTTCTAAGAATTATTCTCCTATAATCACCCTGCCTGATTCCCCGATAGGAGAGTCTTCTCTTGAAATTTCCGCCGATATTCACGCCGTAGAGACATCTACGGCCAAATCAAAAAACAGTGAAAAGAAGAATGGTAAGAAGAAGAATAAAGCA
>APFE030395053.1:0-40207 GCA_000404065.3 Pinus taeda
CATCCCCGCACCCAAAATTGCCTTTCCCTTAGATTCAACAAAACTCCAAAAAATCAATTTCAAACTCCTTGTACTTCATACCTAGCCTAAAATTAATTACCAATTTAGTCATATCGAGCCTCATTGATTACCTTTTGCCGAGATTGACTCGAAGAGAGCCCTCTCCTGTCCTCGTAGGGCTAGCTACGAGGCTGAGCGTGGTTTGATGTAGCCTTGAGTTTTACCTTATTTCAGCCTAAGGTAGATTTGAGCGCTAACATGTCTATCATCAGCATGTTTGACTTTGACATATGACACAGTGAGAAGATTGGGAGTAAAAGTGGTGATAAATTACTGTGTAATAGATGCCCCCTAAAGTATGAAGCCCAAGAGAGTGGGAGGGGTGAAAAGCTTTACAAAACAACTGAGCCAAAACACCATCTGGAAGGACCTGTATGCAAGTCAAATTGATATCTCTGAAGTACATGTAGTCTAGGCATGGGCGCAACCATCCAAAATACATACGGAATAGGTTTGTGGTATGGACACCACCACCCAGCAAATGAGACCATGATAATGATAAAGGTATGGTCGCAGCCATCCATGAAGACTCAGGTATGGTCGCAGCCATCCATCAACGAGTCATGTAACCAGAAACCAATCCATGCAACCCGAACATATGTAATCTAAGTTCAGGGTCTTGAATGCAACCGACCATAGTACAAATTCTAACATGCGAATAGAGGTGCTGAAGTCAAGCATGAGAGAAAGTTGCTTGATTACCAGTCGATGATGTAAACCGTTAACAAGCACGAGAGAAACCACCAATAATGCTAATGGTTCTCAAGGTATTGTCTAGTACAATCCACAAAGTGTGAAGAATGAGCTGAATTCAAACACAGGTGGAATCACCTGATCGACGACCAATGATAAAAGTCGATCGTCAGGTGCGAAGAACTTGCCATTGAGGCATGCAAGCTCTAAGGTACCAAAAAGGGATCTCTAGGTCAATCACCTGGATAATGGGCTAATGTCGACAGGAGACGACCCATCACAGGAGGGCCATAATGTTTCCCCCATCAACGACAAAAGATAAGGAACAAGTAGTAGATGGTGAAACAGAGTATCAGAGAAGGAGACAGAGGCATAAACTGCAGAAGGATTATACTCTTGAACATGTCGGCAACACGACTGCAGATAGTGGCAGCATTCAGGTACCAAAGTGTTGAAAAGTGTGCAACAAGAAATGCTTGTTGAGAATGCAACAAGATGATGGAGCTTAGTGGAAAGGAGTCGCCTTCACTAAGTGGACCCGCAGGCTATTTTTGGCGCAAGTCTATTTTTAGACTATGTCTATTTTTAGACATATGGATCATGTCTATGGATTGCAGGTTGCTGTTTATGGATGATTGATCAAGTTGGAAAAAATAGATGGACTTCTATTTTTAGACCACAGCGGAGTGACACCACAGCGGAGTGACTGCTCAGTCTAAATATAGAACAGTCAAATATTATTAGCTCATAATAATATTTAGACTATAAACTTTGTCTTATTCTCTTGGAGCACTTCAGGATGAGCTACGGATGTGGTACATGCAGATCCCAGAAGGAAATACGTGGTTACCTATGGGATGACTAATATTTGCATGCAGGACTTCAGTTAGAACTCAAGTGAGTTGAGTTTAGTGGACTGGAGGTGCAGTTGATGGAGTTGTGTTCAGTTTAGCTTTGTTAAACTGGTTGTATTTAGTCTAACTGGCAAATAGACTAGAGATGAGTTGGGTGAATTAGTTATTAATTAATTCACAAGTTATTAACTCATAATACAACTAACGAATACATCAGTTAACTTAGTTGCATGTCAGTGCATGTTCAGTCAGCAGGGACAGGTGTTAGAGAATCAGATTGCTATCAGTTGTGACTATAGTTGTGCATCAGATCTTGCACAATCAAGGGATTGAGTATGCCAATGAGTTTGCCCACATTGTAGCTTGTGCTCACGTGATTTAGCCAAGTAAATACGTGGTTGCCTTGAAATTATCATCAGTTCTTGAGCAGGTATTGAGCAGCGGAGGCAGGCAAGCAACGAAGGAGATTTGAGCCAGTGATTGATTCAGATCTGAGCTGTATTGTGTGTAACAGAGGTGGAGATACTTGTGAGAAGTATTATGCTGTGTAATGTTACATGACTCAATCATTAATATACAGATAGTTGGGGTTTTTAGCGAGATGCTTTCCCCGGGATACATACTGTGTTAATGTGTGAATGCTCTTGATGTTTTATTGTTATTGATGCTGCTATATTGATGATCAACGTAGAGGAGCTTATGTATTGTGTATGTTTTCCTCAATAGTACATGATCAGGATAATCTCTGTTGAATATGTGTTAAATTATTCAAAATTTCTACAGCCTATTCTGGAGGGGCAGCGACCCGGTGGTGATACTCTAGATATGTTGATGGCTCAGGCATGTCCATGGGCACGCAAGTCGCGGAGTGGGAAGGTAGCAATTCCTACGGTGGAGGACATCGTCCTTCGAACTATACTCTTCATGGTGACTCGGGCAGTGGGATCTTTGGCCAATCACGAGGCCTTGAAGGCCCATCTCCGATTGGCTCTCGAATGCTTGAATCTTACCATATTCAACTAGGCAGCGGCAGTAACAACCAGTATGAAAAGACAGTTGACCAACTGTCGTCGAGGGGAGTCGAAGCAGTTTGGTTATGGGTTGATTTTACTCCCGCTCATGCTGGAGCAAGTACTGGCATTGTAGCTACAGGATATGGTCTTGGACCCACCTAGGGGCCCTCGAGAGACGAGGGCCACACGATGGGGCCAAGTCATGCCACGAGGAGGTGGCGGTCGACCAGTGGCATGGGGAGTATACTTCCGAGAGTGGTTGGAGAGGCAGACTATTTTTGTGGAGGACTGGCCATATGTCGGCATAGACTTCCGTGGAGATCCAGACATGCCGCTGCCTGTTGGAGAGCAGTGGGATGACAGTGGTAAGACACTTGATCTCATTTTTTGATTTTTTATTTTTATGATGTTTTTTATTTTTTCATGTACATGTCCTAATAACAAATGCTATGGTATGCAGATTTGGGACCGGCGAGACCCCTTGGCTTGGCCCTGAAGGCGCGGAGGGATCCACAGGGCATTAGAACTCTAGCCGTGGCTCCTCCGGGAGATGATACGATGGAGACTGTGATGTGGAACCTCGAGGGCTTGCTGATAGGGATTCCAGATTACCAGGGGATAGAGGAGGTCCCCATAGTGTCTCAAATCCATACAGTGGGAGTAGAACCTAGGATGCACCGCCTTTTGAGGCGGGTGGCACAAGCGGCTGTGACTTATAGGGAGCACAACCCACCACAGTAGATACCTAGGTCTTTTATTCCCTACTAGTGATTTTGAGAGACATGTGTCTCAGATGTATCTAGACATGTACACTTATTTTTTAGCACCTCGGTGCGCCACACGATATATATATATATATACATGTTTTTATGGTCTATTGTATTTTATGCTTCTTGTATTATGTTGATTCACATATTATGCAAATGCCTGTCCAATACATAATTAGCTAATGCATCGGTTAACGTATTAAGTCGTCTTGGAATATGTTGATAAGTAATGAAATCAAAATCCCTTTCCTATAACTTAAACACGTAAATACAACATTAAAATCCGATGATCTCTGACAGATAACGTCCGTTGAGTTGGTGGACTAAAAGTTGAGAATCCAAGTTTACAAACATGTGCGAAACGCCGAGAATTGCCGCACTAATAATTCAATCACGCATATATTCAGCAACATTGTTCGTCGTACAACCCAGACAAACCCCTTGAATATCTACTAACTCACCATGAGGATCGTAGATCACCCATGCCGCAAATGACAAGTTGTGAGTACTGTGGGAAGCACCATCAACGAAACCAACGTAAGGTGATCTAGACATCTGTTCAAGAAGCAAAAGACACAATAAGCGGCAATCATGCCGACATACCAAAATAAAAACTAAACAAACACGCACACATAACACACTGCTGAAAGCATACGTATGTACAAAAAGAGAGAGTGCCTGGACTCATGCATAATATTTTTTTGAGATAAAGCCCATTTCGGGGCCTATCCAGGGGATTACCTTCATAATCTATAAGCTCATAGGCACCTTTTTGTAAAACTCTTTTCACAATATAGGGCCCATGCCACATAGGCTCGAGTTTTCCTGCCCCTAGCTTATCATTAGCTTGATCATAGAGCAGTACTAGGTCTCCCTCGATGAAAGAGTGGGAGTTAACAGTGTTATCGAAGTGAGTTTTCACTCGCTTCTTCTGAGCTTCAATAGATAAGGAGGCTAGACGACAAGTCTCATCCAGCCGTTCTAAGTAAAGAAGTCGCTCTTCTACTGGAGAAGTATCAGGGAGTAACTCGACGGCTATCTTCAATGAAGGAATCTCACACTCAATAGGAAGGGTCGCCTCCAGCCCGTAAACTAACTGAAAAGGAGTGAAACCGGTGGCATCCTTCATGGAGGTACGGTAGGCCCACAAAGCGGAGAACAACATCAGATGCCAATTGACTTATGCATGCCAACAGTTCTTTGAAGCATCGTGACCAAAACCTTGTTCACGGCTTCCACTTGAACGTTTTCCTGAGGATAGTATGGGGTCGAACTATCATGCCTAAGGCCCAACTGGGTTGTTAACTCGGTCATCATGTGATTAAGAAAATGTTTTCCGTGATCAGTGACGATGGCTTGGGGTACTCTGAACCACGAAATAACATGATTGAACAAAAACTGCGCCGCGGTGTGACTGTCTTTTGACAATGTAGGCATCGCCTCGGCCCATTTTGTGAAATAGTCAACAACAACGATGATGTACCCATGCCCCCCAGCCGAGTGAGGGTTACAGGTCACATAATCGATGCCCCATCTGGCAAAGGGGCTAACGGTGACAACGAGGTGCAACGGAGCAGGGGGTGCATGCATCTTCCGTTGGTAAATCTAGCACTCATGACATGAACGGATAGCAAGAATGCAATCCTTAAAAATGGAGGGCCAAAAATAGCCGGCACGGAGGATTTTCTATGCGGTGGCATATCGAGACATGTGACCACCACAAGCACCAGAGTGGCAGTCATTCAGAACTCTCTCTGCTTCTTCGAAGGTCAAGCATCGGCGAAGAACAGAATCAACATCGAGATGGTACAGGGTGTCCCCAACGATGCGATATGGTTGGGCTTGATTTCGGATCTGTCGATGAGCATCCTTAGAGGTTTCGGGACGGAAGGAGGATGTCTGCAAATAGACAATAATATCCCCGTACCAAGGATCGAGGGTGCTGATGAGGAAGAGAGTTTCGTCTGGAATGGAATCCTCTAACTGAGAGGAAACAGTAGGGGTTGGCAAAGAACACAACAGCTCGGCGAAGACAAGTGATTTCTTAGACTTAGCAGCAGTGAATTCCAAGTCAAACTCTTGGAGGATGACTATCCACTTCGAGTATTTGCCCCCCAGCAATTGTCGTGACAGAATATAGGTCATGGGGTTGCAATCGGAGATCCCTGTCGTAGTACGCAACAAGATGTAGTGATGGAATCGTTGAACAATGCAAATAGCAGTGAGGGCCAACTTCTCGACATAAGCATATCGAGTTTCCATATCTAACAAGTTGCGGCTAAGGTAGTAAATAACATGTTCGATGCCATCGTCATCATCCTGGACCAGAACCATACCGATGGTGGTATCAGCAGTAGCCAAATACAACGTATAATCGCGATGATAATTCGGAGGCCGCAACAAAGGGGTGGAAACTAGAAGAGTTTTAAGATGTGCAAAAGACTCCTCAGCTATGCATCCCATCGAAACGGGGTGTCGCGCTTGAGTAACCGCGTGAAACCTTTTGCCACTTCGGCATAATTTGGGATAAATCGTCACAAGAATTTTACTTTGCCCTGAAAACTCTGTAATTGCCGCAAAGAAGCAGGGGGAGGAAGATTCAAAATGGCTTCAAATTTAAGGGGATCCAAGCGGATGCCCTCTCAAGAGATGATAAACCCAAGAAGTCGGCCAGATTCTACACAGAAGACACATTTATGCGGGTTAAGTCAGATATTGTAGTGTTGACAGCAGAGAAAAATCTTGCGGGATGTGACGGGTGGTCTGGGCGCTTAGCCGAATGAGTGGGAAGGTCATCCAGATAAGGCTGTATGATGTGCCAGATATCGTGAAAGGCGTAAGACATCGCACATTGAAAAGTGGCGCCAGCATTCTTGAGACCGAAAGGGAGCTTTTTGTAAGCGAAAGTACCCCATGGACAGATAAATGCCGTCTTGTGTTGATCAGCGGGCGCGATATTAATCTGGTTGTAGCCAGAAAACCCATCCATAAACGAATATATTTCACTTCCAGCACACTCATCAATGAGTTGGTCAATGAAAGATGTGGGGTAGTTATCTTTCGAGCAGGCTCGGTTAATATCGCGATAATCGACACAAACACGAATAGTCCCCTGCTTTTTATCCACAGGGACAATGTTAGGGACCCAATCTGTGAGTGGGATAGGGTAAATGAAACCAGCTTTAAGAAGTTTTTCAACTTCCGCTTTGATAGCTGCGGCCTTGCGGGGGTGCACAGAGCGTAAACGCTGACGAATAGGTTTAGCTCCTGGATACGTAGGTATCTCATGCACTACAATGTTTGGATCAATGTCAGGCATCTCTTCATACGACCACGCAAATACATCACGGAACTCGCAAAAAAGTGCTATATAGATTTGAATCTCCTCAGGAGTGCAAGTGACTCCTATATAGATGTTCTCGACAATCCCTGGTTTGATAGAGATGTCGATAGCTTGGGTCTACGTAATGTTCCCCAAATTCCCTTCAGATGATACTTGATGGATCTGAATAGGCGTCTAAAGGGGTTTTGAAGGGAGACACGGAGCAAACCGCTCGAGACAAGCCAACGTTTCCCGAAGGGTAGGGAGAAACGAGGAACGATGGTGAAGATTGAACCACGGAGGTTCCTCGAGAGACATGGTCTCTATGATGGCTTCGTCGGAAGGAAATATTTCCTTTAATGGATCCGAGGAGGCACATTCTCCAAGCCAGGGGGAATAGTTGTATGAGTCAAGAGCTCTGCTTAAAGAAGCGGGTTCAGCAAGAGGAGCCGATACAGCAGTGATTTCGATGTAGTTGAGCTCAGCGGGACTCAACGGCATCTCCTCGCCCCATGATTTGATTTGATCGATGGGGGGAAGGACCCAGGGATCAGAATGAACCAAAATCATACTGATGGAGGTGAGGTTGGGAGGTGGGAGTGAGAAAACACCCATAAGGGCGGGATCTTTGAAGAGCCCGACTCCCACACTCTCAAAAGGGATGGAGGTATGCTCCACGAAAGGCACATTCCCTTCAGAAGAGGAAGCGAAGAAGGAGAGCTGGTCTACCATGACAATTTTCCCTTGGTGAGGGAAATGGATGACACGGAAGAGGGATGAAGCCACAGCACACATGGCATACATCCAACTCCGGCCCAGAAGGAGGTTGTAAGTAAGATTCGCGTCAACGACCTCGACTTCTACTTCAACAGTTTTTCCTTCTAAAGTGATCGGCAAGCGTTGAAGAATACCATAGGGACGAGATTCTCTCCCATCGTAGGCTTCCAGTGTCGTAGGAGACTAGCTCAGAGTCGGAGACCTGATTGCCTTCCAACAAGCAATAGACATGATGCAAGTTGACGCGCCCTCATTAATAACCGTACGATGGATCGTTTTTGAATTGATGATGACTTGTATAAGAAAAGCGATCTAATGAGGCAGCCTTGGGACATGGCTCTCGAGATCAAAGGTAATCAGATCCAAATCTGCTGGGGCAATGCCATTGATGGCCGATAGCAGAGACTTCCTCTGAGGGGGGCAGCTCTGGAGAACTTCTAAGGCGGACATAGCTGATGGAGCCTGCGCTAAGTCCTCAACGATGCTGTAGTGCTGGGCAGCACGAGCATTTGGGTTGTAAGATGATCTCCTGAGTACTCCTTTGGGAGGGGGTTGGATGGTCGTCTCAGTAGTTGGTCTCTCTATATGGAGAGGACCAAAGCTGGACGAAGGAGCGCTTGAGGGAGCCTCCGGCTCCTTCCCAGCGGACGACGGATACTCCTTTTTTCGAGTCGTTACATGAACAGGAATGGATCCAGCCATGAAGACTTGGGAACCAAAGGGAGAAGGAGATGGATCAGCCACCATTTGAGTCTATTGAGAGGGGAAAGGTTCTTTAAGAACCGCAGGAATCCCAGGAGTGCCTTTTAACAAACGACTAACCTCGAACCGCCTCGGGCAGTCTTTAGTATAGTGATCCTCCTCACAGATGAGACAAGGATATTTGGGTTTGCTCTTAGCTCCTTCCTCAGATGGAGGTTTGGAGGAATCCTATTTAGGTTGTTCAGACTTATTCTTTGCTTTCCCCTTGTTCTTTCCTTTCAAGGCCTTACTCGCCATGGTGGACTGGACGGTGTTAACCTCGGAAGTACTTCCAGAATTTGAACCACCCTGAGAAGTGTTTTCGTTAGAAGCATCCGACTTTTGCTTCCCAGGGTTCGAGGATGATTTTTTGGACGACGGATTCACAGAGCTAATAACTCGATCAACAGATGGCTTTGGTGGAGCTTTGGATGTACCGGGTCTTGGGGCAACAAGCAAATACTCATACAAAGTACCCGACTGAGAGTAAACTAAGTCAAGGTACTGAGCACATGCGATCGCTTTCTTTTCAGTCACATAGGCTCCCATAGCAATGTCTTGTGCAATCTTAGGGACAAAGGAAGTTGTGAACCAATCAGTGAGGAGTTGATCAGGAACCCAAAACTTGATCAACCGGTGACGCCTTCTCCATTCATGTATATGATCAGAGATGTGTGTAGCCGTATCCTACTTGAGAGACGTAAGGAGATGGGTCCCTGTCTCGTACCGAATGGGTGATTTAAAATAAGTGAGGAATGCCATAGCCAATGAATTAAAATCTTGAAAAGACGCACGGGTCAATTCAATGTACCATTTAGCAGCGGAGCCGGTGAGAGTCCTTTGGAACATGTGAAGTCGAATTGAATCATCAAGCCATGAATTAGACGAACACCATAGGTGATAAGTCGTTACATGGGCTTGATGATCCTCTCTAGCTTTGCCGTCGAATTTGGGACAGTCGCCGGGTATCTTAGTTGGAACTGGTGGCCATTGTGGATTATGCAAAATAGGGTCATTTGTTAACTTCGACACGTCGGGTAGTTCCAACGTCGCTAGAAATGGTAGCTACGGGTTGAAGGACATCTGCGAATATGAGGTAGGGCTAGAGTTCCATCCAGTTGTTGGCTGCCCCCATTGACCTTGTTCGGACGGACCAGGTCCAAAAGGACCTTGTCCATAGGAACTTTGTCCATAAGGGTAATATCCATAACCAGATGGTTGATTCTGGTTCTGCCCCCTAGCGCCCCATCGGTTACCATACTGTCCTATAAGAGCAACGTTGGGTTGTTGATAATTTTGATAGGGGGTGACCTGCGGCTGTTGGTAATTTTGATACAGCGTGAATTGATTTGGCCCCTGGGGTTGCTGGTATCCATATGGTTGCTGGGCTCCATATTGAGCCTGGGAACTAGGCAGCATCTGGTAAGAAGGTTGGGATTGGTACCCACCTTGTGGCTAGAGATCAGTTTGATTCTGGGGTTGGTAACCAGGTTGAGCTTGAGAAGAAAGAACCATATGCATGCCCGGTTGAGCCACCCCAGAGAGATATCCTTGCGAAAACTGAGGTTGGGCCATCTGGCTGGAAGGTTGTCCTGGTTGGATCTGAGATGGACCTACTTGCCCAGAAGGTTGAGCTTGCTGGGCGTTTGGTTGTCCTTGCGCAACCGAAGGTTGTCCTTGTAGACCAGATGGCTGATTAGGCTGAGCAATGGGCTGGCCTTGCCATGCGTAAGGCTGGCCACCTTGCCCAGAAGGGTAACCTTGCTGGTTTCCGGGTTGTCCTTGCTGCGTGTAAGGTTGTCCCAGGTTTCCAGAAGGTTGCCCAAGATATGTATAAGACGGACCAACAGAGGCCGAAGGTTGTCCCTAATAGGGTTTTCCTTGTGGGCCTCCAAGTTGCCCTGGATAGGTTTGGCCATAATACTGCTACCCATAATTAGGCTACGTGTAGGATGGCTGACCTTGGTATGATGGTCCCTGAGATGGCTGCCCTTGACCCAGACGGAATTGGCCACCACCATAACCGGTGGTACCCCAAGCCACATTCAACAGAACTGTACCCTCAACAGCAGGTTCACCTGGCAAGGAGGTATACAAATAATGATTTACAGGATCATAATAAGGGCCTTGCCTGCCTGGATTTTGGACAGCATGCAAGTATTGAGAATATGCCCCCCTACTGAAATGGGATCAGAAGAAGGCTGGGCACCGCTTGTAGGATGAACAATTCTGGCAGCATGTGCCGATTGACCACTACGTACAGGGCCTCGGGATGGGCCGGCAACAGTAGTTACGACGGAAGATGCCGTAACGGCACTAGCAACTGGAGTTGATGATGCGACACAAACGATCGGATTGGTTGGAACAGATGTGACAGCAGTATGGTGAACCTAGGAAACAAAATGTCCCGTAGTGGGAATAATGTTATTATCCCACATAGAAGAGGAACTCCCAGAGCCCATAGCATCCCTCAGAGATCTATAGCGCACCGACACTGTGATACCGAGAGGTGTAACAGTGTAGGGCGTAGAGATAACCGGGGATGTGGCCGGGATGGGAGTCTCAATACTTGACATAACGGGCGTTCCACTCGATACAGGAGATGTGTCTTCCATATTGGAAGAAGCCATTGGGGATGAAACACCAACAGGAGTAGAGGGGAAATCCTCTTCAGAAGGCTCCCAAACAGGGTTCCAAAACAAGTCGTAAAGCTCGTCCTCTGGAGCATGAGAGTTCAGTGGTTGGACACTTGGAATAACAGGGAAAGCGTCACCACAAATTGGTGTGTCAGGAGCAGTAGAAGAAGGAGACCCTTGGTCACTCGGGACGGGAGACGGGATCGATGGATCCGCCAGGATGATCGAATCAAACAAAAATCCTAGACAAACTAACGATAAAAGACCCTACTCAAAACTAGCGCAAACAAGATCTAACAAGGTAAATGTAATCGTGGTTGAATAAAGTTTAAAACATTAGGACAAAACTTGACCTTTTCATGTTTTAAGAGTCGAGAAAAGGACAAAATATGACTGTAGTCACCTTCGAATATTTAGCGAGCCTGAAGTGACAAGTGCTCAATAGAGCCTTTTCTTTTAAGGAGTCCAAAAAGGATCAAAAAGTGACTGCTCTGGAGAAACTAGGCAAGGGGTTTACCAGACAATCCGTAAAACTGCATATACACCTTAGCGATCATATGAAAGCCAAGGACTTTCCGTACGGTAGTCAATCTTCCCAAATCTTGTGTTCGGTGCATTACGGGCTGTAAGGCGGTAGACACGGCTTCCTGTGGATCAAGGATGATAACCTAGTGGAGTCTCCCCATATATGCGCGACAGTACGTGGGAGCAAAAGTCTGTACTAGACCACAGTTGAATCACACAAGGAGGAATCACCCAACCTTCATGTGAGAACAAAAGTGACTAGGTTTAACGACGCCTGAGCACGCCTCTAGCCTAGACCTCTAGAATGTGAGTGTTATGTTCCAATGCATTTTTAAGTTTATTCGATTTATTTTAAAGTTGATCTTGAGTTACGTTTTAGTTTTCAGGTCCTACCGTATGTAATTTCTCAAAATCCCTAAATGCACTCTATATGCCAAAACATGTCATTCCATTCGATGAATGCTAATTACAAAAGGGTTTAGAGAGCTTTCATACAAACAAAATGATCACAAACAACAAAGAATTTCCCTAATGCAGCTAATGGAAATCACTAAACTTTTCTGTAATATTGCTAATCCACTAATCAAAATGAAAAGTCCTAACTTTCATTAACTATCCCAAAGAAAAAGAGATTTTATTTTTCAATAATGGAAAAATGCACCAAAGAGTTTTTTGAGAAATAATAACAGACAAATGTGGAAAAACCAGTTGACCCCAAACAACTGTGATCCGTGCCCGGGTAGTGAAAAGAAATCGAAACAATGTCAAGATTGGTTCAACAACAATCACTTAAACAACCAAGCGAAAGCAAGCAAAGAGGAAGGCTAAATCAAAGCAATAGCAAGCAGTAAACGAACCTTTGCAAACGAGTAACCAAGCAAAGTTGATCCAACAAACTTGGAACAATAAAACTAGGTCACAAAGCAAAAGCAAGATTCGCTTCAACAAAAAATCGCAAGAAAGTGCTTCAATCTTTAGACAATGAAAATCAAGTCATAAACCAAGTGAAAAAGGCAGGGGATAGCAATACCAACAGGCTCAGGAGGTAGAATTGAAAAAATTCAACCCTACAGGAATCAGCGCGGGTGGAACACAGCAACATGGTGCTGATAAGAAACTACGCGTAGCAACAATGCGATGTCAGCGCGGAAGCACACGACTTAACCGCAGTGGTTCGATTTTCAGAACCATCGCGACTGTTTTGTGTATTAACGCGATGATCAGGAAATCACAAAAAGGGATATGCGATGGCAGCGCGACTGTTTTATAATAAACCGCGATGAAGCTAAAAAATGACCACAATCAAGCCAAAAACTCCCAAACCAAGGCAATCACTCTTTAAACAATCAAGGCACTTCCTAGACCGAACCAGGAAACCAAAAAAGCAGAGAACTAATCCCCAAATTTTGAAAAGAGAGCAAAAATCAAACTCAAGGAAAAAATGAACAAGAGAAGGACAAAAGCTAGCCCCAAGCTGTTCGGTTTGTAAACCAAACCAGAGATTGACTGAAATGGCTTTTATCTACTTTGCTAATGCAGAGCAATAGCGTTTCGAAGGCTAACTGGCCATGCTTCAGGCTCCGTCTAAAGCTTACAATTCAAACAACAAGGTAAAAGTCCCCAGCGAAGTTGCCAAATTTTTGTGTAGGTAAATCCCCTCTGCGGACAAAGGCGATCCCTCTAGCCTAACTGAGGTCTAGCAACAATCAGGCAACGCTAACACCCAGGTTCCTAATTGCAAAATAAAGGCCAAGATGAAAGCCTACTTCAAATCCAATGCTTATATTCGTAGAAGGGTTGTCACTTCCGTTCTTTCGCTTCAGCTGGTCGCAATCCTCACGATCTCCGTGAACAGACACCTGCACGTGCAAAGAACAAGACAAATACAAGCATAAAATCCGAGAAATGCAACTATGTATCTGTCAGAAAAGATACAACTCAAACATCATAACAAAGACACATGAGTGGAACCATAATGATAGTCGTCTATTATTATTGATAAAACAAGAGAGAATACAACCAAGTTCTGACGTCAGATGCTCCTTTGGTTGGGTCCAGCCAGCAAGTCCCTCAAACATTCACCCTTGAAGGTAGATATCCCAAGACAAAACTCTCTCTCACACAAGTTTACACAAGATGGAAACACTTCACAACCTTCCTTAAGCACTCTAGCAATCCCACACTTATCACACCAGCTGCTTATCAAGCTCACACTATCAGCAATGCTCTAAACACAATCAATTCCAAAACTAGCAGCTCATGGTAATGGTGGAGGCTTAAATAGGAGAAGGAGTCTCCATGAATGGTGGGAGGATGAGCTTATCTCCAAGGAAGGTGGCTCAAATGACGAAACAGACATGCCAGAGAAGGGAGGGCGACATTTACAAGGCCAACAACCAGGTCTGGAGTCATCTGGAAGGCTGGCTGTTAAAACAAACTCGCCAAAATTGGATCATCACGGGTACATAACTGCACTGGAGCACTGACATCGTTGCTGAATAACAAAGAAAGTCATATCAGCACGATCAGATATAAGTAACAGACGCGCTGTCACATGAAATTCGACCAGCGCGGGAATCACGTGTGCTTCTGCGCTGGCAATGCATTGAGTTTGTTTTGGAGCGCTCATCAGCGTGTTTATTTTTACAACAGTCACGATGATAGAGGAAACTTTGGCAAAGTGGGTCATTTGGAAATATTAGAGAGCATGAGCATGATTAATTGGGTCTCATGACACAACGGGGAGACAGTGACAAATTACTGTGTAACAGAACCCCATCAACAGCCAAGGAAAGAAAATCTTTTACTCCTCCGATGAATAATGTTGAATGTTATGTATGTCATAATTTTGGACATGTTGTAGCCAGATGCAGAAGAAGAATGGTTCAAGACCATCATACAGAAAGATCATCATGTTCTAGGTACTTTAAGGGATATTGCTTTGCTTGCAATATGTTTGGTCACAGAGTTGTTGATTGCTATAGAAGGAATATGAAACATGTAAGATGTTGTGGATGTAAAAAGCTTGGACATGCAGCAAAGGAATGCAGGAACAAAGTATCGGCACCATACCAAAAGGAGAAAACATCATCACACTTGAAGATATGGAAGAAGAAGGAAGTACAGTCAGAAAGATGTGGCACAACACAATATACAGACATGATAGACTCAGAGGGAGCTGAAAGTGTAAAACTTCAGTGTCCTAAATATAATACCCAATTTTCATAAAGAGAATTCACGTATATATGCGAGTTAGTTACTGCATAATCGTGTATATGTTAGTTTGAGGAAAAGCAGTAGGGACAGGCTCAGGAAAAAGGGTCTGATATGATTCAGTCCATTATTTGCTCTGTTTGATAATGGTTACAATCTGCTGATGATGTGTGGAAATGTCTTGACACTTGTAAGATGTTTAAAAAGTGTTTTGATCCTAAATTAATGATGATGATGCCTTGATACTTCTTGCTAATATGTGCATGATCAAATCTGACAGTAAGCAAGATGGCACAGGTTCAGGGGGAGCATATGCTTTTAATAATGCTTTGTTGGCACTATGATTAGCAGTCCTTGGTGATGATGCTTATATATATCTTGCTATGATATGGTTATGAGTTGTCCATGACAAAATCTCATATGATTCTTGGGGTTACATAGTTGATGTTCAGATTAGATTTGTGGTTGATTCTCTGATGATGCATATATGGTGCTTACATGGTGATCTTCATAAGGATAAGGAGAAGTACAAAGCTTGAATACACATCTTCATTACTTTATGATGAGTCACTCATATGCTACTATCGTCATATGCATAAAGATCATATAATATAGTTATGATGCAAGATTCCTATAGTTCTTGGCGCTCATGTGGATGAGGATTGTTGCTGTTGATGATATCAAGAAATCTTGACAAATGATCTTGAGCTCAAGATACATAGTGCTGGATACATGGATGATTACTCAAAGTTGCATTGTTGGAGACATGATGATGATGAGTTCTTACCTATATGATGGTAGGTTAATACTTACATATGTTGATTGATGCAGATGTTCCCAAGTGATGATACTTGGATCATGCAGATCTTGATGTTGATGAGATGGCTATGGTATTTTTCACATATGATATAATGTGAATGATTCTGTATGTCATATGCAAAATTTTGTTCAAAAGGATGAAGTTGATGCAGACATACCTTGTTATAGGTTGATGACTTATACACTAATGAACATATACAAGTTGCTGGTCTAGATGTTGTTTACAGATGCTTATGGAGCAGATCATACATTGTGTATGATAGTCGTTGATGACAAACATGATATTATTTAGATGTTTGGTCTCTATTATAAATGTCATGTAAAGGTCATATCAAGACTCATGATGTAATAGTTTGTCTCTATCTATTGTAGTCATTTGATGAATCCCTTTTGGTCATATGATGTAATTTGTAACCCCACTATGCATGGGAAGGATGATGTAATATTTCAGTCATGTACAAACATTTTGGTATCTGGCGTATCCCCACTTGGTTGGGTGGACGATTCAATATTGGTATATCCCCACTGGGTTGGGAGATGGATGAATGTGTGAGTCTTTGGTGATAGGAAGGTCATTTATGATAGAGTCATGTTCTTCTTGTAGAACATCCTTTTGCAGAACTTGCTTACACTCAGAGGGAGCATGGAAAGATTGGTCCACCCTTTGCCCTTGATGTCAAAGGGGGAGTGTGATTTGGTGTTGTTGCCATCAAGTCCAAAGGGGGAGATTGTTGGCATTATGATGCATGTGTTGTACTTGATGGCAACCCACTCGTAGAAGAACAACTCACTCATATATAGCTAGATGAATCTGGTATCAGAATCTATAGAAGAGATATCATATGTAACAGAATACATGGGATGCAAGACAACTCAAAGGAATAAGTTCAGATCTAATGAACAATTACAACTCATTAAGATGACAGTTCTCAGTATGACAAGTTAGCTATTCCATCAAGTTCAAAGGGAGAGATTGTTGGCATTATGATACAAGTTTTTTCCTTGATGGCAACTCACACAAATGACAGATCATAGTGCAACAGGTTAGTAGCAAAGAATTGATGATCAGACTACAAAGAATGAAGAAAGAGAAGTATATATGTAGGTTCACTATATACAAAGGCGTGTATACATGCGAGATTGCTGATCAAAAGTCGCGTATGCGTATGCACGCACTTTCATGCATGGAAAAGCGCGTACATGTGGGAAAGCTTATTTTTAGGTCCATGGTATTTAGACCTATGGTTTTGGACCTTGGTATTGCGTCTGAAGTGTTGAACCCAGGTATTGGGTCCCTAGTATTGGTTCTAAATGGTTTTGGACCATGGTATTGAGTAAGGCCTAAGACTATAAAAGGAGAAGAAGATCATTAGGCAAAGACATTCAGAAAATCTTGAATATCTGATGAAGTATGAGATCCCGTATGCAGGTTATCGGTTCATGATACCTTGATTGATCTAAGCTAAGGAGGAATCTCAGCGGTTGATGGAGAACAAGATCTAAGGATAGATTGGGATCTAATGGCTTGGAATGAATCATCTCTATACGGTTTGATCTTGTTAAGTCTAGATATGTATACTGACGCATGTAATGTTCTGTAAATATTAAGATCTGGGTATAACTCAAGTTTGGAATAGCTGCAAATCATGAATGAATATTTACAAACGTATACGTTGGTTGACTATGATAAAAGCGCGTACATACGCAGGTTAGATAAATCTAAGTAGCGCATACCATATGAGCTATGATGTTTGAAGTTACAGGTGGTTTTGGTTCTTGATGAGTTCCGATGGCTGTTTACTAGTGTCAGTATTCTGCATATTCAGTTTGGTTGATTATGTTTAGTTTTAGTGTTGATGGATGAGATCTAATAATGGATCAAGATCATAATGACCTATATTTATGTGATCTGATGGACTAGATCTGATTGCTAACACACATATTATCCTTGTATATGTAATAATTTGGGTATGTCTGAAGTCAGGAAATGCAGCGAAGTTATAAGTAAATAATTGATGACATATACGCTTGTTTGCTTTGGTAGAGTTGCGTATACACGCTGGTTCAACTCTTCCAAGTAGCATATGCACTCTGATGTGTGATTTTTGATGATACAGTTAGATCTAAATGTTGTTGCAGAGTTCTGTGTTCTGCTCTGTGTTCTAGTGACTGCAGGTTTTGATAGGGTTTTAGTGAATTAGTATTGGGTGATTCAAAGATTGATGATGCTAGTGTTGATTGATTGTGTGCCTCAATGATATTGATGGGTCTAGTATGAAAATTGGATGAAACATGGCCTTCAGATTATGGTGTTGTGCTTCAGGAGTATCTAGTCTGAAAATTTATGAAACGTGGTACCTAGAGGAAGAAAGAGAAGGTTGTAGCCTTATGTAGGTCGGCACCTACGTACTAGTACATCAGCTAGTACAAGAGCTAAGGGTGTGGTAGCTCCCTTCCAGTAACAACTAGAAAATGAGTGAAGGTTGGAGAATTCAGTAGGCCGGCACCTACGTACTAGTAAAAGGATCGGCTAGTATAAGAGCTAAGGGGGTTGCAGCTCCCTTCTAGGAGAAGCTGGAGAACAAGAGAAGGTTGTAGCCTTTTGTAGGTAGTAGCTTGCATACTAGTATAAGACTGCATTAGTACAAAAATTTTGTAAAAAGAAGTTTCTTATTACAAGAAGATAGAGACAAATTGCAGCAGGTGGTTTTCACCCACATTGGGTTTCCACCTTACATCTCAGTGTTCATGTGTGTTGATTTTGTGTGATGATCTATTCTGTTTTATTGCTCCTATTTATTGTTCATATGGTTAATAATGTTCTGATGCACTCCTTAAGGATCAACTAATTGAATCATAAGTTTACTGGATATACGCTTGTTTCATTACACGCAGTTACGTATACACGTCGTTTTCCTTAACTGAAGTAATTTATATGAATCTTAATATGGAAATGAAAAAGTTATATTGATTTGATAATACTGATTCACCCCTCTCAGTATTATTTCCAAATTAAGGATGGATAGAGAAACAAATGGAGTGTAGAAGATAGGGAGCATAGAGTAAAGGTCTAAGTGCTTTGGGTCATAGTAGTAGGAAGAGGCTCTGTAGCTGAGTGCGCAACGGCCTAGTTGAGTCCGCAGTTGAGTGCGCGAACCCCTGTAGCTGAGTGCACAGGGTGGAGTCGAGTCTGTAACCAAGGAAGAAGAATAATAAAGAGATGTTTGATTCTAAATCCTATGTATCTGTTTTGAGTTATTATATGGTTGATATCTTTTGCAATTATACTACTTTATTTATCACGCGCATTGATATGAATGGTGAACACTGTTAAGTATAACTAAACACCTACAGTTAAGCTAATCAACCAACTAATATTGGGTTAATAATAAGGGATTGGGTACTAACGTGGATCGAGCCGCAAACAGGGTTGTGCAAAGGCAACATCATAGGCTACGAGGTACTGATAAGTGCACATAACAATGAGCGTGCAGGGTCAAACCGCGGACCACCAAAATCATCAGACATCTCTAGGGTGCGGAAACCTAGTTCTAGCACCCTCCCATACTATTTCAGGTGAGACCTCAGTCTGCGTTCCGTGGACTATTGCCGAAAGGGCTAGTAGTACCGGGATTTGTTTGGTTAAATCACCTCTGAACCTAGGTCAGGCCCCAACAAGCCAAAAAATGGTTCCATTGCTAGGACCGGGATTTTCATAAGGGATGTTTGATGTTGTGTCACTGGAATCCAACCAAGAAAGAAATTGAAGGGTGGTTGGACAAGAAGATTCACAAGTTTGCTGCACAAGAAAACAAGAACTCGTGAGTATATAACAAACAATGATTGGAGCACTACTTATATACGGAAATCCATGAAATTTTCTTTGCATCCTTTCCTTCTGAGCTGTATGAGTGGACCGCGAAGTTAGCAGGTAGTCAGGGAAGGTGTAGGCTCGAAAAACCAATTGTGTGGACTCTAGAATTAGTGCGCAGACTAGAAGCGTCAGGAGATAAGATTGTGCAAGTTGTGGACCATTAGCTTAATCGGATTATAGGAGGATTTATCACTGAGTTAGTGGTAGATACAACCGTCAGCTACAGTGAGGTGAAATGAAGCTTCCTCAAAGGGCCGCAAGGTAAGTATATTAAATCTTTGAATACTTGGATTAAGATGCTATTATGTGAAAAGCAGGTTATGTGAATAAATTAATGTTTGGGACTACGCGAAGTGGGAAGATCTACAGAAACTAAAGTAGTGAAGAGTTAGAAACTAGTCCCTTAATTTCACCCTCATGGAAAGCGAGGAAGAGCTCGCGAAAGTTTCTCCGAGAAGTGCTGTCAGTCTGATAAGGCAACAAATTCTGTGCTTAGCACCTCCACCTACACCGCCACCTGTCTCACCCTCTTCACCTTCATCTCCACCCACCCCACCTCCACCACCACCATAGTTCAGTATGGTGAGTGTGATCAAACTTCTGGTATTCAGAGGAATAGGGAACGAAGATCCGGACCAATTCTGGTTCATGGTAAGGGCAGTATGGAAAGCACAAGGAGTCGTGGATGAAAATATAAAGAAGGCTACACTGGTAAGCGCGTTGCAAGATTATGCATTAACATGGTACATTAAGCATTCTAATGACCATCCAAATGTAGGAATCACAGAAATCCAGGCCGCGCCGAATAGGGAATTTAACAGGCTAAAGTCAGAGACACAACCAATTATCAGGTTTAAGGAGATCGTGATGCTCTTAGGCAAGACCCTTGGGATCTGGACAAGAGGTTGAAGTGTATGATCCACGAAGCCAACATGACTTTGACGGATGGACAACACCGTGCCTAGTTTTTAGCGTCATTAACACCACATTTAAGGATGGCACTGTCACAACAAAAGCTTTCCACCCAGGCCGAAGCCTTGGAGATGGAAATGAGATTGCACGAGACTCCTATACAAGATCTTGGTCTTGGAGTCCAAAACATCCACATGCAAATGCAAAATTTGTGTCTGGAAATGCAGAGTTTGAAACAGGACAGGACACCTCAGCCAGAGGCATGCGAGGAGGTATGGCTCATAAAATGCAAAGGCCAAGGGCATGACAAGGACCACAAGGCATGTCGTTAAGACCTGAGGCACAAGCAAGAACAGGTGCAGTGCCTGCACTATGGTGCATGATCTATCAGATAGGGGGCAAACAAACTATGGATAATTGTCATCTATTGCAGAAGTATATGCAGATGTCCCAACAATTGTTTTGTAATTTTTGCAGGTTGGTAGGCCATGATGAATGCACTTGCAGAAGCTATGAAATAATGATGGATCGGACTCCTGCCTACAAGTTACAGACCGAAATGCGAATCCTCGACCCAAATGCAGGAATGGTATGCGCTGCATCTCAAGGGCGTGGAGGAGTCGAGGTGGAATGGGACCAAGAAGGGGTCGTGGACAACTAATTTGTTACAATTGCAAAGGGCCAAGACACTATGCCCACGATTGTACAAATCTGACGAGAACATAATGTTTGTACTGTACTCAGTTTGATCACGAGGCAGAAGACTGCCCAACATTGATAGCGAGGCCATGCAAAAAAGGGGTACTCCAGCCTCTTCCAACTCATAATTTGCAAATGATGAGGTATGAGCCATGCGAAGAAGACCTGAATGTAAACATAGTGCTCAGAAGCAGTATCACCACTAGAGATGATAAAAGGAATCTGTTAGCGCTTGGAATTCACCTAGGCTGAGATAGACAAACTCTCAAGGCTACATCAAACCATTTCACCTCGTAGCTAGCCCTACAAGGTATGAGAAGGCTCTCTCGGGTCAGATTCAGTAGATCTTTCAATATGATAAGATGACCAATTAGGAATCAAGATTTTAGGCTAGTAAATTGATAAAGGGGGTTGATTTAAAGATTTTTGGTTTTTTTGGTGGCAATTGGAGGGAGTGCAATTCAGGGTGCGGGGATTGAGCACAGTTTTTGCAGGGGGATCTTTGGGGCAAGGTAGGAGTGAGCGCTGATGCCTTAATCTGAGATGGATGATCAGGGATGATAGAGAAGGAGCTAAAGAGGGCAAACAACCATTTGAATCCTCTCTAGATAGCAGAAAACATAAATTTTGAACAAACTAAAAAGCTGAGCATGTCAAAGCATGTATTCAAACTTTACCACTTCATCTGTCCAAATAGAAGCAAAAGAGAGATGTAGAATACATAAACAAACTTACAAGAACATGTAGAGAACACACCATCAACACTACAATCCACAAGAATCCACAAGGATGTCTGCAAAACCCTGGCCTTCTTCCTCTTGAAATTGCAAAGATAGATGTACAATATACAATGAAACTTTCTCCCACAAGAGTCCAACCTTCCAACCTCTCAAAATGACTAAGAAAACACATAATATAGGCAAGCTAACCTCTTCCCTTGCCTCTAGGGGTCGAGCTCATCCTTCTAGGAGCAGTTTGAACTAATTCCAAACTAAGCACTAGATAATAGGCAGCTCAACAACTTGCCTCTATTACTTAGCTAACTGATTCATGCATTAATTATTCACTTTTTACATCAAGGAAGCTTCTAGAAGAGTAAAGAGAGGTAAAATCTATCAAAGTGCCATGAAAATATTACATTTATCCATCATCTACAAGTAAAAATGATCAACCATAGTCAAAACATTGTTTTTTGACCAAAAACAGTCAATTTTGGCAAAGTTAGCTCTCACATCCGCGCCCCTGGCTCTCACATCCGCGCACCTTTGCAGCAACTTTTGAGTGGGTTCCACTAGTCCAAATCAGGTGCAAGATGGCTCATTGGAAAGCTTGGTCTGTCTACTTTCCATCCCAAGTGGAATTTCTGAATTTGGAGTTGTTTTGCCCCCTCAAAAACCATTTCTCCCAAGGTCACTTTCTGCAACTCAAAAAGTGGGCAGAAAGTCATTTTTTTTGATGTATTTTGAGCTTTTGGAGGCTCAAATCTCAAAATCAAGCTTCTCCCAAGTATTGGTAATTTTTCTCTTTGCATGCCCTTTCCAAAAATGCCAAGTTTTCAAAATTCCGAGCAGTCCTTCAAAACATCCGCGCTCGGGACGCGGACATGACACAGGAAAAACCTGTAAATGGCACAAAAAATTCACAAATGACAAAATTTTCTCCAAATTTCTTGAAATTTGGGCTGGGAGTCCCCAAACAAGTACCATGCTCAGCCAAAGAGGCTTTGGCCAAAATTTGGAGTGGATCGGGCGTTTTCTTTCGTTTTTGTGTTTTGGCCAACCGTCCTTGGAGCACCTTCGTTCTCGCTGATATTTTTGACATTTCTCTCAAACCATGACACCTGTGTAAAAAGTGAAGGAGGTTTTTCTTCCTTGGCATGTGGTGGACAAAAACCTCTCTCAGTTTTCCAAAATTTATCTTTAACTGCTCTGAAACATCATTTGAGTGAAACTTTCCCCGATGTGTGAAACAACGAATTTTGTCGAAATGAAGCGAAATGAAGGGGATAGGAGGCTTCTAAATTCTTGGGGAAATTTTTGGGTGTGGGGAGGGATGTTAGGAAGCATGGGAAAGTGGAATCTCAGAGATTGAGTGAGGGGAAGGGGTCCAAAAGGGCAAATCACAGGACAAACCTAGAAAATTGCCAGGTTGTAGCAAGAAACTAGGGTTTGTGCAAAAATGAGGAATTTGGCGGATCTAAGGGATGGGAAGTGTTTGATAAGGTACATGAAGGATAGGGGAAGGTGTATGAACATCAGGATATGAGTTTTGCTGATGATTTGGCCACCCAAGAGAAATTGCCTTCAAAACCCTAGGAGAGGGAAATGAGCTTGCCAAGGCACAACTGAAGCATGAACAAGATGTAAAATGACTCATTAGACACTGACATGATAATGATAACCCTATGAATGATGATAGACTCAGCTGAATAATGACATAGATTGACATTTGGGCAACTTTGAAAAGGAGTGAAAGCAAGCCCTAGACCTAATGCCTAGTGACCAAATTTTGCTTGAAGACTCACTGAAATGACAAAATTTGACCTTAACACTTCAAAATCACTTTGTAAGAGCATATTTGATCACTGGAGGAAGGCTGTAAAGACTGACACTAACAAGTTCTTCAAAAGCTTTCTGACAAGAATTAGTCCACTTAAATTCAACATTTTTCATAAGCAACACAAATAATGGAGAAGCTATTTTAGAGAAATCTTTAATAAATCTTCTGTAGTATCCAGAATGCCCTAGAAAGCTTCTCACATCAGTTTGAGTTTTAGGAACAGAAAGATTCTGAATGACCAATATTTTAGATGGATCTACCTGAATACCTTGAGATGAAATAAAATGTCCAAGCACTATTCCTTCGCTCATCATCATATGGCATTTTTCAGTACTTAGGGAGAGGTGAGCTTGTATACATCTTTTAAGTATTTTCTCAAGGTTTTGTAATGCATCTTCAAAAGGCACACCATAAGGAGTAAAATCATCCATAAATATTTCCATAGAGTCATTCAGCATATCAGAAAAAATTCCTATAACAGCGCTTTGAAAAGTTGCTGGTGCATTACATAGCCCAAATGGAAGAACTCTATAGGCAAAAGTTCCCCAGGGGCTGGTGAAAGAGGTCTTATCTTGGTCTTGGGGTGCAATTCTTATCTGATTATACCCACTGAATCCATCCAAAAAAGAAAAGAATTTCTTCCCTGCCAGACTGTCCAACACTTGATCAATGAAGGGTAAAGGAAAGTGGTCCTTTTGAGTAGCTTTGTTTAAAGCTCTATAGTCAACACATACTCTCCATTTCCCGTTTTTCTTAGGGACAATTACTAAAGGGGAAACCCATTCACTGTCAGATATGGGGTAAATAAATCCTGCATTAAGCAATTTTTGAAGTTCTTCCTTAACAATTTCTCGTAAATTAGGGTTCATTCGTCTTTGGGGTTGACAAACAGGTCGGCATCCTTCTTTAATGTAAATTCGATGAGTACATAATTTAGAAGAAATACCTTTCATATCCGTGTAATCCCATGCAAATGCCTCCTTATATTCATGCAATAACTTCATTAATTGTTGTGTTTCAGCATCTGTTAAGTCAAGATTTATGTTTAATGTCTTGCCGGGTTCAATTTCAACTGTTACGCTTTTAGATGAGATTGTGGTTAAAGTCTGAGATGAATCTTCAGATTCAATCTTTTCTTGCACATCAGTTTCAAAAATTGCAGTTAATTGATTGTGTGTTTCAGCAATGACAGAAGAAGGTTCACAAATAAAATTATTAATTATCTCATCCTCTGTGTTGTCTTTAAGAGTTAAAGCTTGTCCAATAGTTAAAATAGGCTCAACAACATTATCATCATAATCCATCCATATAGAATCTTCATTATTAACTACTGGTGTAGCATGGGGGTAAAGAGTAAGATGTTTTGTTTCATAACCATTAGAAATCGTCATTGAACCAGATCTGCAACTGATAAAAGCATCAGCTGTGGCCAACCATGACCTTCCTAGAATTAAGGGGTGTCCCCCCAGCTTTGTTTTCGTATGCAATACAACGAAGTCAGCTGGGTATTTCCAGGATTCAACTGAAATAAGTAGATCCTCAACAACTCCTTCAGGTTTAATTGTAGAACGGTCAGCCAACTCTAAAATGGTGGGTGTATCTCTGATTGTGTTATTCAGCTGTAACAATTGTGAAGTTTCAAGAGCCATTATATTAATTGCAGCACCTAAATCTACCAGAACTCGGGGAATCATTGTTTTACCAATCTGAACTGTGACTGTAGGATGACCGGGATCACCATATTTCACAGGAGGGACTTTTCCGGACATTAATGCAGACAAGTCTCCCATCACATGTACTGTAAGGGGGTCCTTGGTTTTCCTACCAGGTTTCTTAACACAAATATCCCTTAATGTTCTGGCATAAATTGGTACATCTTTTAATGCTTGTAAAAGTGGAATTTTAATATACAACTTTTGCAATTCCCCTAGAAAATTAAAAGCAGGTGTTTCAGCTGTTCTGGTTAAAACCAAACGCTCGGGGAATGGTGGTTCTGTTATTTCAACATTCTTGTTAGGAGGTGGTTGTGCTTCTTTATGTTTCTCAGTTTTGTTTTTATCTGAATCAGAAGGAGTTATGTCATCAATAATAGGCTCTACTATTTTTCCAGATCTCAAATGAATATCATTGCATTGCATAGTATGAAATATAGACTGATTCTGAATATCAATGACTTGCACAACTTTATTATTGGGGTTAGGATTTGGTTGCACAGGTAGCTGGGGTCTCATTTGGTTATTTGGTGGAGCATTTGATGGCAGAGGGAGTGGTTGTTGGAATTGAGGAAATTGATTTGGATACGGGAGTGATTGACTTCTCCAATTTGAATTCCAAGGGTTGAAAGAAGATGGCTGCTGTGGAGGCCAAGGAGTCCACATTGAAGGATCAACAAAGGGAGGGTTTTGCATTTGCTGCATGGGTGGGAAATTCATTTGATTGAAGGGTGGGTATTGCATTTGGTTGAAGGGAGGGTAATTTGTTTGGCCAAAAGCAGAATAATTGTTCCAACGATTAAATGGCATACTAGAATTCATACCTTGTCCTTTTGGTTGCCATTGTCTTCTTTGAGTTAGCAGGTAAACTGCTTCAGCTTCTTCCTCCGTTGGCTGCAATGCTGCTTTTATTCCTGGTAGGGATGGGCATTGTTGTGTCTCATGATCTTTCTCACAAATGGTACAGATTGGTATTTTATCCATTGGGCATTCCCTTAGTGGATGTTTGTCTCTGCACTTTGGGCAAAAGACAGCCAGAGTTGCTTCTGCTTCGGCCTGCTTCTTCTTAACCTGCAAAGTTTCAATTTGTGAAGCAAAAGAGCTTAACATCTCAGTTTTAAATTCTTCAAGTAAATTACCTATTTCGGCTCTTGTTGCTCCTCCATTGGCTGATTTCTGCACTCTTGAATAGGTGGAATCTCTTGTTCTGTTTATTGCAGCTCCCCTAGAGCACCTCTTAGCAAGTTCACAGATCTCATCATATGATTCCTTAGATATATCTCCCTTGGCAAGCATGTTTAACATATTTAAACAATCATCCCTTAAACCTCTAAGTAATATTGTTTTGCGAATTTCCTTACTTATGTCCGAATGATCAAATCTCTGTGTGTTGTACTGCAGTATTTCTATATAGTCCTCCAGAATCTCATCCGGCTTATGTGCCATATTGAATAGTTCATCCTTCTTTTCTCTCGTCCAGTAGTAGTCTTGATATTTAAGCAGAAATTTTTGTTTCATCTGCTCCCATGTTGTGATTACCTGACTTCCAAGGCTCATGAACCATCTTAAAGCATTCCCTTTTAAGGTAGCTGGAAACAGTTTCAACTTTTGAGCATTAGTAACATAGTCATAACTTCTGCATAATATATCAAATTCAAAAAGAAATTCATCCGGATCCTCAGAGGATAAACCATGGAAGTTAGGTAAAGCAGACAATGGAATATTTTTCATTGTTCCTGCAGGGAGATCAGTGATAGGGAATCCCAAGGTAGAGAGGGAATTTTCATCCCTTCTTTCTTCTTCAGGATCTACACGTCCTCCACCAAAGAAACCATCATTGTTTCCTTCCATTGTTGGCTCTCCTACTGCACTTGCTCGATCGTCAAGGTCTTCTATTGGCTCTTCGATGTTTTCTACCGGTCGTCCAATGCTTTCTATTATTTCCTCAATGTACTCTGTTGATCTACTAACACTTTCCTCCGACTCTCCAACACTGACTGCTGGTTCTTCTATATTTTTAGGACCCACGACTTCCTCTATTTTATAATCTGACTGAGGGGAGTGCTGAAGTTTTGATTTTTGAGAACTTAATCTCTGTGATGATTCAGCCTTTGATACGATCTCGTCAATAAAAGTTTTCCTTCCTCCCGAGCCTTTGCCTTTGCCACCTGTGGGGTTAGTTTTCTTCTGGTTTCCGCGTCCTCTCATACAATCTGCACATTTAGAAAGAAAAGATTAATGCTTTTGAAATCTATAATTACCTTCCCCGGCAACGGCGCCAAAATGTTGGTCGCTTTAATTGCTTTCACAATTCAAGCTCCACATAAATTGTCAACCCGAGGAAGTCTTTTTATTTCAAAGATAATCACGCACTGGATATGCTCAATTTCAAAAGCAGGAACAAGGTTGTAGTAAAAGAAGAATACACAATTATTAGTCTTACCAATCTACTGATTCACACTCTACTTATTCAAAGCTGAAGTCAATTTAGTTATAGCAGAAATAATTTCTCTACTGCAGTTACAACCCAAACAAAGGAAGATCAATCTGCAAGGAAAGAAATCAATCAACCACAGCAGGAACAGGACCCTATTCCTTAGTGAGGAACTTCAGCACCTGATGCCTGACACTTAATCACACTGTGAGAAAGGTAACTTCAAGAGAGCAAGACCCTATTCCCATGAACAGGAACCTTCAGCACTTGTCCTCTTGCTTCTAATCACACTGCAGACAACGGAAAATAATTAATGGGAGCAGGACCCTATTCCTTTATGCAGGAATCTTCAGCACCTGCTTCCCAACATCATTCATTTATACAATCCATAGAAACAGGTTTCTCAACTTCCAAAAGTGAATGCATTCAATACATGCAGTGGTAAAGAAACAGAGTATTACTAAACTGTGTAACTAGTGTCCAACAACAGAATTAAAGTAAAATGAAAGACACACAAAGAGTTAAACAATTTACAGGAACCAAGGGTGAATCTTGTGAGGAAGGCGGGCCCTTTCCCTCTCACAAGATTCCCCGGGGGAAAGAACTAAATTGGAATGCTCAAAGGAAGAATTTATTCATCTGTCAAAGTAACTGATATATTACAGATGGGGACTAACTCCAGTTCTCTTACAATACTCTCCTCTAGCTTTTACAACCACCAACCCCTTCTAATGATGATGTCTCCTCTTTTTAAAGAGGAGACATCATTTACAATTTACATGAGAGCGAATCCATATTATCTCAAATCTGTTCTTTTTCCCAAAACAAGACTTCTGTTCTTCATAAAAAGATACTGTTACAACAGAGACAACAAGAATGCTATCTTCAGGATGATCCAGGTAATCGTGTCTTCATACTGCTGCTACTATTCCACAAAAAGCTCTTCCAGAATCGCAAATTACGCCTGACGGAATTTGCGTGCTTGATGGTTGTTTCAGCAACTGAGTTAGCTGTTTCAGCAACGGCCGCTTGTTCCTAACAACGCATATAACTTATTTGCGATCTTTGGACTTGTGTTAGCAACGATACACTTCAATTAATGATAAAATATAAGAGTATTATGGAATTAAATGTAAAACAGATTAAACATATAATAAAGAAGAGCTTTTTGTATACCTTGGGATAAAGTGGATGAAAATGATAAAGGAATTCTTTTTAATCATGGTTATAAGAGTAGAGTGGTGTCAAAATATATAGCAAAAATGATACATAGTGGAGTCCTAACAATGAGTTTCCAACTAAGTTTTGCTGTCAGAGCTGAGGAAAATTCCTCCAACTTTTTGATGCCCCAACCTCCCCATTTCTTTGGTAGTGAGAGTGCTTCCCATCTGACCCAGGCAAAGATTCTTCTAGACTGTTTTCCCTTCCAAAGCAACCTGTAGCATAGGGTTTGTATCCTATAGAGTATGCCCCTAGGTATCCATACTAATGACATCTAGTATACTGGAGTAGCCTCTAGTACTGCTTTTATGAGGATTAATCTGCCTGCCCTGGATAAGTACTTGTGATACCAAATGTTGAGTCTTTTCTCCAATTTGGCTATAAGCCATGTCCAATCTGATATTTTATATCCCAGTGGCTTTAGCTTGTATCCCAAGTATCTAATACCGTCCTCCATTCTCAGCAGGGTAAACTGAAATCTTTGGAGAGCATATTGAATCTCATGTGGAGAGCATCTAGGTGCTGTCATTATGGACTTGTTGCAATTGAAAATCATGCCAATAGCATTTTGAAACAGAGAGAAGGTATTCTTCATGATAGTCAGGTCCCATATGCCTCCATTGATGAATATCAACACGTCATCCACAAATAATAAATGAGTCAATATGCATCTATCAATGATTTTGATCCCTTGGAGTCTGCACCTGTTGTGTTCTTCTTTGATGAGTCTGCTGAGCCCTTCCATGATGAGCAGGAATAGCAGAGGAGATAGGGGGCATCCCTGTCTGAGGCCTCTTTCTGAATGAAAGAAAGGTGATGCCGCTCCATTTACCAGAACACTAAAAGATATATTAGTAATACAACTCGTGATCCATTTCTTAAATTCGTATGGAAACCCAAGGTGGGTTAGAAGCATTCTTCTATACAACCAGCTTACTCTATCAAAAGATTTTGAGTGATCAACCTTTAGAATCATACCTCTCATTTTCTTAGTCTGTAGAGAGTACATACCTGAGGCATGGTAGAATAAAGTCCTCAGCTCTAGCAGAGCATGTGGACAAAACTAAGCATCATGTCTGCATAGAAGAGGCCAAAGTCATTGCTAGGGTGGACAGGTTTCATCATCGCAAGTTAAGGGAAGCTATCGAAATTGAGCGAAGACCCATCAATCTCAACAGAGATGATGGGTGGAAGGTTAGTAGAAATTGGATCCCTACGTTGTCGTCTTAAGTTTTCTTCCTCCCCCCTCTGTTCTTCCAGGTTCTGTCTTTGAGTGGGCGTGATTTTGTTCTTGCGAGTCGTTGGCAGCGTTGTTCTTCGTTTGATCATCCTCTTCTAGTACAATATCTCTTTCTTATGTAGAATTTATTAATATTGATCTTAAATTATTCTTAGACCCTCATTAGCTTTTAGTCCCTTATTTAACTTTATATTAATTTATCGTATAACCATAACATATTATGGTTTTGTAGGATTTTTATAAATTAATGTAAATATATTAACTAATTAATATTTATTTTTGATATTATTAATAATATATAGTAAGTTTTAAATAATTAATTTATATATAATATCATATTAAATTGTAATTAACCTAATTTAACAATTTTTCTATACAATTTACACATATAACCCCTCGTATTTTTATTTAGGACACATAAATATTAATTAAGTAATTATTTTTAAAGTATTTATATAATAATTTACTTATAATGCATCATTAGTTTAATGAATTAATAAATTAATTTTTAATTAACCGAATTTTAACCCTCTTCTATAAAAGTAATTATAAATTAATTATTAATTACAATGAGGATAACTATAATAACAAATAGGGAATTAGGTATAATTAATTAAAGTATTATAATACTCTTATATAGCTAGGTCAGATTTAAATAATTAATTTAAATAAAGATAATTAAGTAATTAATTTTATAGTATTTATTATATATATTATTATCTTAAGCATATAATCTTAATAATTTACTTATACATAATGCATCATTAGTTTAATGAATTAATAAATTATTTTTAATTTAACCGAATTTGACCCTCTTCTATAAAAGTAATCATAAATTAATTATAAATTACAATGAGGATAACTATAATAATAAATAGGGAATTAGGTATAATTAATTAAAGTATTATAATATACTTATATATCTAGGTTAGATTTAAAGAAGTAATTAAATAAATATTGACATATATATATATATATAATTTTACGTATAATGAGGTAATTGGCTGAATTTAAATAAATGAATTATTTCTAGCTGATTTGACTTATTATTCACCTGGTTAACCCAGCTCTGAATATAATGGAATTTTAATATTAAATTAATTAGGTAGTTTGACTGGGGTTCTTGAATGATAAAGTAGCCGTTAGAGGGTTTTTAGCCGTTGGAGTCTCTGCTTGTACTATTTATCACGCTGGGCTGGATCTGTTTTCAACTTGTCTTGATGATGAACCACATTGGTTGGTTCGAAACGCGTTGGCAGAAATCTTTCTTATGTGATTTACGCTGAAGCTCTCCTTATAAGTACATCACCTCCTGTGCTATTCCAAATACCTCATGGATTTGTCGATCTTGCAAGAAGGAAAATTTCTCATGTGAGATATGGGTAGATAGGATGACGTGTAGTTGATTGGCTATGACCCTAGCCATGATTTTATAGATATAGCTGCACAATGATATGGGCCAGAAGTCATCATAAGAGGTCGGATTATTGGTTTTGGGTAGGAGGGAAATGAACGTAAAATTGAAATCTTCATACATCTTGCCATTGATCCTGGTATCCTCAACAATCTTGAGGAGGTATGCACCAAGTGTCTCAAAGAAAGCCAAATAGAACTCCACCAACCATCCATCTAGGCTTGGGATCTTATCTCTCTTGAACCATTTGAGAGTGGCTTCAAGTTCTCCAAGAGTGACCTCCTTAGTCAGTTCCATTGCATCCCCCTAAACCACAAAATGGGGAAATAAGTATGCCACTCAAATGATTTCAGCAAGGGTGGCATTAGTGGGAGCTCTGTAAATCTGCTTAAACTGTGATGAGGCTATGGATGCAAGGTGAGGGAAGGTGTTTACTGAGTTTCCATGCTCATTCGTGAGCTGCCATATGGTGTTGATTGCTTTTTGTCCGTTTGCAAATTTGTGATAGAATTTCGTGTTATAGTCTCCCTCTAGCAGCTAGATTGCCATGTTTCGCAGTCTCCACGATTCTTCTATATCCTTTAATATTTTTCCTCTATTAGCATATAAGAAATTGAGCTTATCCTTATGTTCAATTGAGGTGAAGACTCCTCCCTAATTGTTTTCAAAGTTAGCAATCTTTGCTTCGGTATTCCTTATGGTTTGGTCATCCTGTACTCTCTTGTTATGTGCCCATATTTTAGAGAGTCTCTTCAGCTCTTTTAGGTTATGAGAAAAACCCTTTGCTATATGCCCTCCAATAGTAGGGGGGTGGGCCTTCCAATAATCCGTGACCATGCAAGCGTAAGATGCATCCTTTAGCCAGGAAGAGCTGAATTTTAAAGGACCCTTAGGCTTATCAATCCCCCCTCTAATTTCAAAATATATAGGCAGATGATCTGATATTGCTTCTGATCCCACCCATTGTCTATAATTAAAAGCCAAGTTTAGAAGGCCTTCCTTGATAAGGAAGCGGTCAAGTCTTCTAGTTAGGCTGTTTTCCCCAGCTCTGTTATTCCTCCAGTTGGGCTGCAACTTTACTGAAGGGAAGTCCAACAGACTACGAGTTTCTAGGATGTTCTCAAAATAATTTGATAGTGGGTCAATCTAAGCACGATGTCCCCATGATTCAGAGAGGCCTATGGAGAAGTTTAGATCCACTCTCAGGATTAAATGGTCCTTTTGAAGTAAATCAGAGCTCAAAAAATGATCTCAGAATTCTGGCCGATGATGGCAAGGCCCATACACATTAATAAGCCTGATCTCAATGCCTAGATCAGCTGAGTAAAAGTCTACCCCAATATGCCTAGAGCCTCCCCAGCTATTACAAAGGTTGATGGATTGGGCGTTATATCCCAGTGCAATGCCACCTGATCATCCATTTGCATCAAGTGCTAGAAAGGACCAACTCGAGAAAATCATTTCAAGAAGATGGGAGATGGATTTAGTAGTACCCAAGCTTTCTTGAAGAAGGATTACATCAACTAATTCAACATAGATCATTCTTCGAAGTGCTAATTTTTTACCATGCCTAGCAAGCCCTTCGTAATTGAATGAGAACAACTTCATGGAGGGGGGTTGGTTAGGGTGTTCAATGCTCTACGTGCCCTTTGGATGGTGATTTGTTTCCCTCATGCAATCTCTTCTCCGGCTTGTAACTTTGCTTTGGAGAGAGAGGAAGGATGTCCTCGAGGAGGTTTTGGTGGGATGGGGGTTGTATCTAGGCCGATACCAAAATGGTATGAGGCTTTAATTTTCACCTTAGATCGTGTCAGGTATCTAGGGGAAGGTGGCCCAGGCTCAAGAGGGGCTATGTTAGGGGGAAACTCCGGGAGCGAAGGTGGGGTGATAGAGAAAGTGGGGGAGGGGATATGGAGGGGGCAAGCCAAAGAAATGGTGGGATGAGTGCTACTGACAATGTCCTTATTAATATAAGAAGCAGATAGTGAAATACTTTTACATGATGCAAAAATATGAATAGTGCAAGGTATAGAAGTACTCATACCTGAAGATAATGCAGCCCTGGAAGCTACCCTTGCCCTAGTGAGTAGAGGAGAGGGAGGCGAATGAGGTGTTTTTCTGTACTTGTTCGGGGCCTCCTTTGTAGGTGTCTCCTTAGCTGCTTCAGGTCAGCATGATTCTCTGCTTCTCCAGAGGGGGGATGCTCCCCTTCTGGTTGATGTTCTCTTGTCAGAATTGCCTTACCAGACTCCCATCCTCTTGCTTTGCTATTAAGTGGGAAGTCCTGGAAGAGATGACCAACCTTATGGCATCTCCTACATCTAAAGGGCACCACTTCATAATCCAACATCTGCTACCTTGAGAAAATTCTCCATTGGAGGGTAATGTGCTCTTGTAATCCTTCCCTGGTATCTAAGTATACCAGTATCCTTGCATAAGCCATCATGTTGGTCGAAAGGAAGGATGTGTCATGTTCCAGGTATGTACCTAGGGTATTCCTGATGTGCCTAAATATGTCTTCAGACTAGAATTGTAGCGGTAGTCCTGGTAGGCGAATTCAAAGGGGGCTAGCCCCAAGTTTCTCTCTCTCTGGATAAAAGAGGGGATTCCACCGGTGCAGGAGGATAGGAACCTATTCAATATGCCAGACTGATGATAGGACCCAGTTTGTATGCTCGACCCTTGCAAATATTAACTTGAACCATCCCGTGACTAAGGTTTGGACAAAGGGGAGATCGACCAGATGTCCCCATACTTCAGCCATCCATTGCTTCAGCCTGGTCGCAGTATAATTCTGGCCCCATACTCTTCTAGCCAAAAATCTATCTGCTGTATCCATGGTGTCTCCCCACTGTATATCCTCACCCAAAATAAGAATTATCTCCTACTCTTTAGATATTACACATCTCTACTTCTTGCTTGGGCTATGCCCTACATCAGATTTGGCCTGCTGAGGGCTTCTCGAAGGAGGGTTTGTAGTAGGGTTAGGAGGATTTAAAATATACCCAGAGGGGAAAGCTCCAGAGTTGGGAGGTACCTCGGTGAAATTGCCGGATGAAGGGGCTAAAGAAATCAATGCTGGATGATGCCCTACTGTAGTGGCCAAGGGTTCACTGGATATAGCAGCAGAGGAGTTATGGGAGCCGACTGATGGTGGGAAGGATGTGAGGCCCGAGGAAGAGTCGGCTAGATTAAGGCCTATGGAACGAGCCACAAAATTTAGGGTGGACAACGACAGAGGTGGATTTGTGAAAGCAAACTAGGAGGGGGTAACCTCTTGGAGGGTAACGACCAAGCATGAGGGTCTAGAGATCGAGGGCAACGTCGCTATTGTGTCGGAGAACTTACAACTGTAAGGGAACATGCCTGCCAGGTTTGTATGGGGGGATGTCCAGATGGGGGCGCAGTCTAATGTGTCCTCTGAATAATCCACTAGGTCCTCCATAACTACCCCGAAAGTCCCGCGCCAGCTATCACCGTGAAGAATTCTGTGCCCGTCGTTGTTGAGACCGTGAGCAGGTGGATTAGGTCAAGTAGGGAGCGGTGAAAAATGGAAGGGTAAGAATCCTAACCGAAACGAAGGACAATGGAGGTGAAACGAGGTCAGGTGTACGATAAACAGAGTGACCAGAATGTCACAGGCACAGGCTCAGGGAGAAACGCTTCAGGCTGTAGAACTCTAGCCCAAACCCTAACCCTTGTCGGGTCTCCACTTTCATCTCCTCTGACTCATCTTCCCCGAATCCTGTCTCTTCTTGCCTTGTGTTAAAAGCGTGTGCACGCGGGTTATTATATACCCAACCCACGTATATGTGTTAAAACACTTAAAAATAATAAATCTCCTTAATTTTAGGTGGAGTTTACAGGTTTTACCTATTACTCACCTACTGCAGCCCATGACCCAGCTGTTTTCCAACTGAAAAAAAAAATTTGGAGAAGTATAAATAAACCTCCATGGGAAGGCCTAAGGGGAGAAGAGATGAGATATTGATATTATAGTTGATTGATCCTTGATCGAGTCTGAAAAAATCCTTGTGCCTCCTGCACTCCCAAGCTTTAGGAAACTCCTGTTTCCTATTTTGAGATATCCTTCATCCCTCTTGTGATATCCTTGTGTATGTTGATGGAGGAAGATTGTAGAGGCCGGGATAGGACGAATCCACAGGACAGTTCTACTTGGAGCTAGAGGAAGACTTAGGTTGTAGTTTTCCACCTTTCTTGTAGCTTACATCAATAAAGAAATGTTGTTTTGTGCCTGATATTTATCGTGTTTATTCATTGATCCATGTTGTGATTTGTTTATAAATCTGATATTAATGTGTAATTGATCATTTTCTTATATGATCTAACATATATATCATGAATATGATTTATGTTACTGTTGTTGTATATACTTTTCTTGGATAACTTACAGGTTTCAAAGGCACTGGAAGAAGTAGAGGGTTTGAACCCTATGGGATCTACCCAAACGTAGGACCTCCGGGTAAGGTCACTTCTTCCCAGTTTAGTAGTATAAGCATTTAAATTGTTTGTTTGTGCATTTCTTACTGATGTTTGCCCTCCATCTGTTCGGGCTTCCAACCCAAGACTCTAGGGTGTTCCCACCCGCAACAAGAGGATCGAACCAGTAGCCTACTAATTTTCACACCTCTGACAATGAAAGTCCATGATGTTTTCCATGTTTCATTGCTTATGAAGTATGTGAAATATGTTGATCATGTGATTGAATGACATGTATTGAAGGTGGAGAAAAAAAGAGAATTCCAACCAGAACCTCAGTGCATTTTGCAATGAAAGATTCTCATGCTCCGGAATCAGGCAATCGAGGAAGTTAAAGTGTAGTGGAAGCACTTTAGGACCAATGAAGCTACATGGGAGATGGTTGATCAGGTGCGGGCTATGTATCCTTCTCTATTCACTGGTTGAGCATATGTGGTTTGATATATGTTTTGATGTTGTGTTTTGGTTATTTCTATATATTCATATGTTGTAAATACCACATCGAGCTATGTTATAAAGCTCCAATAAGCAGTATGGTGTTCATGAGGTGTTGGTTATGTCTTTAGTAGTATGATATGATTTAAATGTTTTATTGAGCTATGTTATAAAACTCCATAGGCAACATGAATTTTGTTAGTTTATAAATTTCATTAAACATCGAGGACGGTGTTCCCCCAAGAGGGAGGGTTTTGTAACAATCCCAATTAAAAATCCATGTAATAAAGCTAATAAAGGTTAAATAAGACCAAGGTCACAAGACACATATTCCAAGATGAATGTTGGGCAAAA
The DNA here is from genome assembly GCA_000404065.3 of Pinus taeda. NCBI lineage: Eukaryota > Viridiplantae > Streptophyta > Pinopsida > Pinales > Pinaceae > Pinus > Pinus taeda. The sequence goes on from APFE030395053.1 coordinate 36,775, forward strand.
ACATAGTGATGGGGGATAACTTGTGATTAATTAATGGCCATGGAAATTGGCAAAGGCATCGGAAAAGGAAAAGAGGCATCAATTGGAATTTTATTTATGAAATAAAGGAAAATAGTAGAAAAGGAAGGTGAAAGGTCACAGAATTTCATGAGAGGAAAATTGAAGGAAAAATAGAGGAAATTGAAGAAAATAGAGGCCTCAATGCTAAAAATGCTTATGAGGATCAGTTCATAGCTTTTTTTCAGTCTTAGCTTGGAACTCTCTCTCATACTCTTGCACACTTGGATTTTTCTTGGAGAATTCTTGGAGCAAATTGGATTTGGAGAAAGAAGACAAAGGGAAGCAGGAGAGCGCAAGGGGATAGCAGGATCAACAACTACAACTAGATTTATTTGGATGTACCGAGTCGCATGTATGATTTCCTTGCTAGTTTTGACATGCATGGTATATGCATGTAGTTAGTTGGTTATGATCTATCATTGGCATGGAGGATTGCCTGGGTTGACAATGGTTTTGCCTAGCCTTTCCATTTCCTAGATAGCTATGGTGTTGTGGGTTTTCCCATTTGTTTTCTGATTGGTTCTCATGTTCCTTATGACCATGGGTTGGGTTATTAGTTCATAGAGCCTTGGTTGGAAAAACGTTATGGAAGCCCTGTAACAACTTGGGTTGAGTTACTAGTCTCGGAGCCTTGGTTGGCCAAACACTTTGGAGCCCTGCGGCAACTGTGGGTTAAGTTAATAGTCCTCCAGCCAGGTTGGAACAAATTCTATGGATCCATGGCCAACTTGGGTAGAGACCAATCTAGTGATGGTTAGTGATGTCTGACCGTGAGGTGGAATCACTGCTTGACGGTTGAGGTGGTTTTTCCTCTAGAAGCCCTGGTTTGGTTTTGTTTGGCTTATTCCATGAGATCCCACATTGATGCTTGGAATATGGTGTGAGTGTAATTGGCTGAAAGAGAGATTTGGTTCATCCCAATCTATGGTTAGGTGGCACATGGAAGTCCCTGACTTGGTTGGAATTTTCATATGTTAATAAGAGCTCTCTTCCTCTTGTATTTGATGATTAAATGTACTTGTAATTATATGGCTTTGCTGGTTATTTTATCATGATGTATATGTTGTTCATTTGTTGGTTATATGATGTATAATGGACATGGTCCTTAATGTGTTTTGATTGGTAAATTAATTGTTATTGAATGCATGACCTAATAAATGTTATTACAACTATACAAGAGGGCATTAGACCTTCTTGATGATTCTTATATAATTATCGAACCCCTATGTCCATATGTGCATTCCTGACTTGTAGATTACATGTTTTCAATGTGTTTGACAAAATGAATGTCATGGTAAAGCTTGGTTAGGTCAAGTTTGTTGGCATTGTAGTGTTTGGCATTGATGTCAATAGGTTCATGGTGTTGCTTGTCATGTGCATATGTGTTTGGCTTGGTGATCCTAGTGGTTGGCAATGAAGTCAACAATATGATATCACTTATTTTGGTATGTGTTGGCATTGATGTTAGTCCTATGATGATGGCACACTCATGATGGTCAATGATGGCATTGGTTTGGATTATGATGCTACTACAAGTTGATCATATAGATCTACATGTGATATAGATGGTTCATGACACACTAGTTGAGTTGTCAACTAGGTCTTCATGTTTATGCCTATGGGGATGACTTGTTGTAGAGATTTGATAACTTGATGATGGTGATATAGAGGTATTGCAGGTTTAACATAGGTGTTGCATCTTGTTTAATGTTTTGATGGAGAGAGATAACTTGTTGGCACACTTTCCAACCTTGTTTACTGGCCCTTGTAGGTCAACTTGGAAATGACAGTTGGGAGGCATGTTTGATATAATTGTAGATGTGTTAGAGGCCATGTATTGGGCCTCCAAATTTGTCATGATTTTTCTAATCAAACCATCCATTATTGCATCATTCCATTCACCCATTGTCATCATGCTTAACCATATTTCTTCATAAATGCACCAAATTTCAACATACATGTTTACATGGTTTATTATTATTATTTCCATTATTTTTAATGAGTTAAGAAGAAATTTTCTTGGTTTTACTAATGATAGTTTTTCCAGTGAAAGTTTCTATAGCTCAGTCAAGCTTCCATAGCTATCTCCATGGTTGAGGTAGTAGCACCACTCTATAAGGAAATATGGCACATGGACATTATTTCTAAAGGTTCCAATATAGATTTTTATTGGTTAAACTCCACCCATATCGCATGTGTGGACCTCTAGCATCAAATCAAAGGAAATACGCAACAATTTTGACCAGTAAACTTCAACTGCATTTTCTGAGCAAATGAAAGTGAATTTCAGAAAAAGAAAACATTTTTTTTGTTCAACACGAGCCCAATTAGGTTCTCAATGAGAAGTTTTCTCAAATTTGTTACCATTTGAGAGATTTTAGAGGTTTTTTGGAGCCTTATTTTTCAGATTACATGGATAAATGATTTTTCAATTCATCATTTAATGCACAGTCAACAAAGAGGCTAGAACAAGTTGTTCTTTAGCAAATTTGTGCTAAGAAGATCATTGTGAACAGATCTGGGCTCATATTTTATCTTAAAATCCTTCAAAACATATATGATTTATTCTCAATTTGATTTGTTGAGATCTCATGGCCAGAATTCATGCAATGAAATTCCAAACCTCTATTTGCTTCTAAACACTATAAAACATTGTAATCTATTTGCTAAAGGGAGATATTTTCAATGTATTAATCTCAGGTCTATAGTTGTAATGATTTTTTAAAGTTGTCATTGTGAAAAATCTGTTTACACACTGCAAATAATACAAACTCTATCCATGAAATTCATGTAATTGTTAATTGGAAATTCTCTTCTCTTGATCTGAATTTTCAACACCTCACAGTCCTCAGGAGGCCCCCCTGGAGATATGTGAGAATAGTTTAAATGTTTTATATTTCTTTCATTTAATTTCTTTCTGCTCTACACTTAAATAAAAACTCTATTTCATTTTAATGCTTTGTTGCTTTAGATTGAATTCATTTCATTCTCTTTACTTGTTTGCCTCTATTTTTCCTATAGGACAAGCGCTTGTTAAAGACCAAAAACAAAAAAAAAAATTTACTTTGACTTTATTTTTCTAGCTTAGTCTCAGTTTTATGTCTAATAGATTATGATTTGCTCTAGTTCAAGTTCATTCATCATAAGATTTGTTATTTATGCTTTCTAGATCTATTTCCAGAATAATGATAATCGAGGTTTATTTTTCAAGTCTCATAGATTAGCGTTGCCTTTAATGTTGAAAAATGTGCAACAAGAAATGTTAAATTTAGAATGTGCTAAAAATAGACCTGCTAAAATAGAATGTCTAAAAATAGAAGTTTGGCCAGTGAGGTCATTGGCCACATTGGGTGAGAGGTGAAACTGCTAAAAA